>JADFUC010000888.1:0-106660 GCA_019722365.1 Lithospermum erythrorhizon
ATCAGTACTTCGTTCAGTTACGTATTGCTCACTATAAGTTGTCAAATTTGTTTACAATAGTCCAAATTAACAAACATTAAGTTTATAATTGACGAATAAAAGTTTGATTTGAATCAAAATTATCTGTGTTAATGGTAAAGTAGATTGAAAAATGGTTTATTTTGATATAAATTGTATTACCTCAATCACTAAAAGATTGTCAAGTTCTCTTTTGGTCGAATTAACAAACATTAATTTATAATTGTGAAACTTTGATTTGAATCAACATTATCATGTTAATACTTAATAGTAAACTTTGATATATGTTCCAAAAGATATTATACAAAATTACATAAGAACATTTGAGTTCAAAGTTTTAAAAGTCGACCATTAAAATTTATCTCCCAGAAGGAGCGAGTAGGTTTATGATTTATCTATTTTTTATTATCCAACAGGAATTAGCTGCTAATTGTAATTCAAGTATTGGTGTAGCAAGTTGCAAGCTTTTTTAATACAAAGTCGTATTTAAGTATTAGGTAGTTAAGTCACTTCTCTTTAGAGGCATCAGGGCATGTTGTAGTTGTAGTTGTTGTAGAATAGCTTAATCATTTGTGGATTCCTGTGAAATTACCTTTGAATGTGAAACTAAAATTCAGATTTGTCTGGGAACTGTTTTATTTGGTACTTATTTGTGTGCCATTGGATCTATAACACTTTGTGTCAGACTTTTATCCTTCGAGAAATAAACCGTCGTTAGAGTGGAACATATATATGTGCAATTGACCTGTCCCTTTTTACATTTTTATGTATTCCTTTGCCTTATAGATAACACTCATTTTCTTGCTCTCTCTTTTGTTTGAAGCTAGATGCCGTTTGTTCATATTTCTCTAGTTGTATGTTTGACTTTATGACTGAACTGTTAATTCCTTCCCTTTGTACAGTGTGATGATGTCTTCATGCATAATAATCTCACTTATTGTTTCTGTTTCTGGGACTTGTAATGGGCAAAAGAAAGTGAAAAAAAACGCAAGCACACAACAAACCCAACTACACCATTTGTAAAAAGCTAAAAATCCCAACCAACCCAAACACATACCTCACGAGTCAAATTCTTCCAGACTCAATTCTGATTCTGAACTCCAACCCGAAGACATTCAAACCTCCTTGAACCCTTCTCTAAGCCCCAACTCATATCCCTCCTTGCAGATCATGCTCTCTCTGATTCTTCTCTACTTTCCAAAATCCATTCTCTAGCCGATGCTGATGTTTCACATAAGAAACTCTTTGTTCACGGCCTTAGTTGGGATACTACCAAGGAAGACCTTCTTAAATCCTTCTCCCAGTTCGGGGAGATAGAGGAGTGTAACCTTGTAACCGATCGTGTGACTAAGAAAGCGAAAGGATATGCTTTTGTTATATTTAAATCATGTGTGTCTACTTCTAAAGCCCTTAGGAATCCTAGAATGAAGATTAAGAATCGTGATGTTAGCTTCCAGTTGGCCTCCATGGGTCCCCCGGGGTCTGGGATGAGTTCTGGTGGTGGGAATGGTGGAAGTAGTGTTAGTGAGAGGAAGATTTATGTGAGCAATGTTGGAGTGGATGTGAATGTGGAAAAATTGAGGGCCTTCTTTGAAAAGTTTGAGTGAGATTGAGAGTGGGCCTTTAGGAGGTTTTGATGTAGAGACCAGTAAATGTAAAGGGTATGCATTGTTTGTGTATAAGAATGTTGAGGGGGCTAGGAAGGCATTAGAGGAGCCATCTAAGGTGTTTGAGGAAGGCAATTGAGTTGTTCGAAGGCTACTGAAGGCATAAGAATGGAAGTGGTGGAATTTACTGGGATCACGACTGCAATAATGCCCATTCCTTACCCCTTGCAGGGACATCAGCAGCATCAACAGTCAGTTCTGGGTATGCAGAATATGAAGCTGTTAAATCGAATGTCAATGCAGCCGCTGCCGCTGCTGCTATGGGTTTGTTGAATGTGAATCAACTATGGTGGTGGGATGATTGGAAATTAGAATATGAGTGGTTTGACTAATTTGAATTCCCTACGGGTCAGAACGAGATTGGAAGTGGTTCTCCATATGGAGCATATGGAGGACTTATGGGGGGTCTTGGTATGGGTAGTTTAGGAGAGAGTACACATGCTTTTGGGGCATATGGCTTTGATGGCAGTGGAGTGATGGGTGGGTTCAGGTCTAATCCACCTGTATTGCATGGATTGCAACATGTATATCCAGTTAAGCAAAATAAAAAAAATGCATCATCAGTTACACCCCCGTAAAATGGAGCCATCTGACAATTCTGGTACGATTGTACATCCCTGTTCATGTTCTCATAAATGAAATTTTATTTCTAGGAGTTCTTTTTCTTCGTTTTCAGTTTTAGAAAGCGTATTGTTTGTGTCCCCTTGTTGGTTGCACACACCTGCCATTTACTCATGATACAAAAAGGCTTTTCATCTACACTCCTGATTCATTAATTACAGAAAAATCTCGACCAATGTTTGCATATCTTTTTGCTTTTCTGATCCTGATCTTGCTGCAGCACTTTGCTCTTTGAACTCTTTGCTGATTGTATTGAAGTTTTACTCAATTTATCCAGAAAGTTTAACAAAATAAGTAGCAGTCAATGGTTGAATTGGTGGAGTAGTTTCTTGTTTACTGTAGTCCAATAATAGTGTGATAGAATAATCAGGTTTTCTCAAGATGAATTTCATATAAAGTTTTCTGACTGTCAGTTCACCTAATATATTATTATCATATATCGATTATACACTTCTTTCTTTTTTGTAGTTGTAACGTTTGGGCTAATTTAAGTTGCTCAGATAGAAGACATGTTAACACTATGATATAATAAGTACTGTTATTATTTATATCTTTGGATTTTGGTTTAGTTAACATAGTTTTTGTATTATTAATTTTAACATGGAAGCTAAAACAAGCATTCTTAACTTCAGATGGATTGATTGATACCTCAGAAGAGTTATATCTGCTGGCTGGTATGTGGCCGTGTTTTTAAGTGGGTTAACATTCGAAATGGAGCAACATCTATTCAAGATCTGATTTTCCTTTTATCAATACTCTTCAGTATTTTGATTTTCAATTGTGTTCTTTTTATTTGAGGTGCATTTCAGACGCCTCTCTGATCTATATTTGTGCTTTTAATCACTTTCTTGAAATTATTCTAGTTCTATGTTTGTTTTCTCATGGTTCTTTTTGATCTTTATTCTCATTTCTAGTTTTTTCTGTGGTTTCTTGTGATTATTCATTTTTTAAATTGCTTTTGTTGGTTCTTGGGTTCTGTTATTTTTTTTCCTTTCTGAATGGGTTATCTTTGTCTCACTTTGCATTGAAAATCATTTGCTGGATAAACTTGATTACTGAGTTCTCCAATATGGATCAACATATTGTCAATGATTACAGCTCTTGTTGCTCTATACTTTTTTTTATTACATTGATTTTTTGTTATTTTGAATTTGAGTTGTGATGATCTACTTTCATCTGTTATTTAACAAAGCTGTTTTGACTGTTTCTTTGAAGCTATCTGACTGATTCTTCTGCTTTGATACTCATTTTGTTACGACTTATGCTCAACAGTAAACTTTTTATAAGAGAGAAAACCTTTGTCAGGTCATTCCTAATATTTTACTGGTATTAAATTCTCTCTAGTCTGTTTATTCTGCACTTTGCCATGGACTTTAAGCAATTTTGGATTTTCTAGAAATTTTTAGTAGATTTAATATATTGCGTCAAATGCTTCTTCGATTCTTCCTTGATTTCCTTTTTGCCCCGTCTTCAATGTGTAATTGTTGAGCAATTTTACACTGAGGGGCTTTGGGTTTTGCAACCCCTCAAAAACAAGTTAACTTTTTTCTCTTTCAGACTTTTTGATAGCTTGAGACTTGACAAATTATTGTGGAGGATGCAGAATTATTTTGTTCCTAGCATTTAGAGTCGCTCTTAAGAGATTTTGACCTCAAATTTCACAAAATTGTCGGCTTATAATGCATGGCTACTTGAGCAAGTCAAAATTTGAAAGTGTTTTTATTTTGAAAATAATATGGCGGCAGGTGTTTTAGATTATCCCACTTGGACATTGCATTTGTTTTCAAGTGGTCAGAGTCTTTTCCACATTTTGCCCGAGAACCGAAAGGATCCGAACCGAAGATCCGGTTATTATCCGATAAGGGTATAAAAAGAAACGCCCCCTCCCGGCTCCCCTGGTCAGACCTCGGTCAGACCTCTCTTCTTACATACTCCCAATGGTCAAGATCATATTATGTTCACCCCCACCAGGCCCAAACACGTCTGCTAAAGTGTTTTGAGTGGTCATAACTCACCATCCCTCAACAACAAATTATGTTTATTCTCCTCTTCCAATTTTATGTTTTGATGTTAAAAACATTTTTCCACCTAATTTATGTTTTTCGTTTTCATTTCAATTTATTTATCTTTTTGAAAATTTTGATTTTTCAGATTTTTCATTTTTCTGAGTTTGCCGGTGGATCGGGCACCTCCATCGGTTCCGGTCCGGGTCTAATTTTTTGTCCGAAATGATTAGTGGTCCGGTTTGGATATGTCAGGATATGGATGCAGATGCTCAATATCCGGATCGATTTGGACGGGTAACAGCATTAGTTGTATCATCTATGGTATCACGAGCTGACCAATTTTTGAATATTTACTGTACGGCATGATTTTTCATTATGCTTCTGCTGTGTATTCTTACTGCTTTCTGAAACACATTTTTCGTCATTTGCACATAATGTTGCCATTGTGAAAAGTACAGAACTATTCATGGTATCATTGCAGACAATAATATATGATGGTAGACTATAGAACCAAATTGGCTAATAGGGATAAAAATACTAGGATGAAAATTATCAGGTACAACTGAGATAGTGTGGAATAATCGAGCTAATTAGTTGGTTCTATTGTCACTCTAACTCAAATGCTTGACTTGATATAAATTAAGTGGAGCTTTGATTCGATCTATTTTTTTCTCGATATAAATTAAGTGGAGTTTTGACTCGATCTATGCTTGACTCGATATAAATTAAGTGGAGGTTTGACCTGATCTATGCTTGATTCGATATAAATTAAGTGGGGCTTTGACCTCCACCTTTATGTTCAATGGCTTGACGAGAAATTTGTTCAGATTTTCACTATCAATACCTAATACGAGCAATGGAACATAATGATATAACATCATAATATAAAGACGGAACATTACAAAAGGATTATATATAAGTTACAAACCGTTTCTTATCTTCCCTAACATTTAGAGTCGTTCGTTTCTTATCTTCCCTAACGTTTAGAGTTGTTATGGTTTGAGATGAGAAAAGAAATAGCTCTTCAACACTGAATTTATGTTCTAGGTTGATTCATGATCAAGTATATCTCGGACTTGGGTTCATACTTCATACTCAACTCAAATTGGTTAATCTCAATTAATTTCAAGTTTCAGCTTGACAATTAATATACAAGTAATAACGGGTTTTGTTTTTTTACACAATCCCTTTCTTAATCATGACATTCCATCTTATTTTATATACATTGTTATCACTTATAAGCCCAAAATTAATAGATTTGTCGACTTTATTGGGTGTATAAAAATAATTGGTCGTAATAAATTGCAGCCTATAACTTGTTTAGTTATCGAGAGTTGAGCCATTTTTAGGCTTTTGGCCGAGGCCACCTACAGTATGATTTAATTTTTTATGTGAGTGAAGCCCATTTTGATTTTGGGCGGCCCTTATCTTATGTCGTTCATTACATGTATTATTTTAATTGTCTAGGCATCCCCTGACCCCTTAGACCTAATTTTCACTATAATATAGTGAAATATTATATCTACTCCCAAAATACGTAATGGAAAATAGCCCATGTTATAATAAAATAGTGACTGTCAGCGACAATGAACTATAATTACTAAAGTATAGGGACTAAAATTATCCATCCACTGCTTAACTTTTAGCATCTGCACTTTTATACCCCCTTTCACGCCTACCTCCCTTTAGCAGCCACACCCCCAAAATACTACATATCGCCACTCTGGATGAGCTATAGGGTGTGAGCTTGGCAATAGGTCTTAAATAATTAAATTGTCAAAGACTCTGGAGGAGGACCCTTTTGCATTGTGGAGTGGTAGGATTACTACTTGGATTTGGTGATATGGATTCCAGCCGATGGGAAGTACTCTCTGAAACAGTATAAAAATGTGTATTAGTTAACATTTATAACCCATAATCATCTAAAAAATATTCAAAGATGAGTTAAGAAACAGTAAGTATCTTCTAATCAAGATTTCATTTCGGAGTTCTGGCTATGATGGGGAAATGCTTCGCTTGGTTTTGTTTGATTTGGTTATTAAGTTTATACTCGCACACTTTCGGAGTTTGGGATTGAAATTGCCCTTGCTAGTGATTTGAATAATGGGGTGTGAGGAGGGAGGAGGAGGCGATGCGATGGAGGAAATTTGGGGGTAGGGTTGTGGGGATGGCGGGAGTGGAGAGCGAGATTGAGGTAGGGGTAGGGTATGGTATGTTAAAGAAGAAGAAAGGGAGGTAGAGAGAGAGGATAATTTTAGTTAAGTATCTTTTTGGTCTGATACTTAGGTGTTAGGAATGAAATAATCGTTCACGATGCGTAATCGTTTGATGTGTATTTTTAGAGGCGATATAGTCATTTAAAGCATTATAGTGAAAATTAGATTAGGGGTGGGGTCTTTTAGACAATTAAAATAGTCTGAGGGAGCTTTAGATTATAGTCTGACAGAAAATTAAAATAATTGAGGGATATTATAGAAATTAAATCGTAGTTCGGGAATTAGAGCCAAAAGCCTTTTTTTATAATTAACGATGAAGTGAGTTTGAATAGGACTTTGATCATTAACAAGATCCTTTTTTTCCACTAAGCTATTCGATTAACTCGTTGATCCAAATTTCTTGATGTTCAAATTTCGATGAGGGTAGGTTTCAAGCCTTTAGTTATCGAGTTGAGCCACATTTATTGATGTGCAACATGTTAGCAGCATCATTTTCTTTGGTTCAAAATCTCTAGTAGTAGTTACAATTACAATTAATAACTATGTAGAACTAATCTCATGTTCCCATTTATTTTTCTATATGTTAATTACTGAGAAGTGTGGCTAAAACTCAACGTTGAAAATGGTTACGTTTAATACAAATTTTATGTGTAAAACTACAATTGGTTTTCTATATAGACCTCTCATCCTATGGTGAGCATCTTTTTTCTTGATTTTATCTATGTTTATATGTTGCTAATTCTTTATATGAGCAAATATGGGGTTGTACTATTTGCACTATATGTATGTTTTTTTAGCTGATTTTGTCAAATAAGTTTGCGGGCAGGATGGGGCCTTGGTACCACATATTTGAAGGTATGCATAAAAGAAAGTAAAGTTGGAATCTTTTTATGTTTTCTTACGAAGCTTGTATAATATGCTAGACCTTATGTTATCATAGTATAAAAGATGGGTGGGTAGGGGTGGGGGGTGGGGTGTTGATGTTGTGCTTAATTTTCACTTATGATTAGAAATTGTGCATAGATCAAATCTTTTTGTGATTATTTATGAAGCTTGTATCATATGATAGACCTTATGTTGTCGTATTGTAAAATAGAGAATATATAAATTAGCTTCCGCTATTTCAAAGAGTTTACTGAGCTTCTTGTGGATCAATGTCGCTACCTCTCTTCGCATCATAGTTTTGTAATGTTTGATGAGTTATCTAAATAAATATGGTTTACTTAACCCGGGAGGGGGTGAGAGAGATGGTTTGTAATGTCTTATAGGTTACCTAAATATGTGGTTTACTTAATGTCTTATAGGTTATCTATTTGCATTCAGATTAAGCATATTTGAGGGTTCAACATTTTGCCTAAAAGAAGAGTACTGACATGGTTGAGATATTAGTATGACTTTGGAAAATCTTATAAATTAATTAGGTGGAAACTGTGATTGTAGAAGTATATTTATGGTTTTGTTGAAATGAAGGCTTATGTTTTTAGGGTAGACAAGAGTAGCAAGTTAGCGTGCGCAAAAGGAGAGACTATAGTAGTTCATTGCCTATCGGTATGTGCGCAAAATGACAGAAAGTGAAAATCTAGAAGCTTATTCAGTGCCTAGAAAGCTCCCTGAAGATGTCAAACTGAAAAAACATAAGATTTTTGAAGAAAAAGTAGAAAGAGCCGAGCTTTTTGATGGTCACGAGCGTCCGGACAGGAACTTTAATTTGGCCGAGCATGAAGCGATTAGCTCTTTCAACTCATGTGACGGATCCGGTATGGTTAGTCTTAGTTCTAGTAAGACAGACTATGGCAACAATTTGGTTTATTAGCATCTGAGATTGTTCAAATAAAAATTAGGTGAGGAAGAAATCGATGTTGGGTTCTTGGCTATTGACAACCATATGGAAGAGCCTGATGAGCTTTCGGAGAAACATAAATGTACCTTGAACGAGCTTTCTAATGGAAAATATCAAAAACATGCCTCTGGAAATAGACAAGATGCAGAAAGATTTGCAATTCAGCTTCTTTCTACAAGGTTAGTTTATTGTCCCAACCCGAAACAGGATATACAAAACATATAGCATCATATAACATTTTTCTTCTTCCCTGTTCACTTAGAACTAATGTTACCATAGCTATAAGTTACTCATATGATTCTGTTCAATTATTTAAATTTGTTGAGCTGACTTCATTTCTGTGAAGCCTTCGATGGTAATATTTACAGAATGGATCCTTTTCAAACGTTCATTCATTTAGAAGTTCCATTTGATTTGTTACATTAGAGTCTACTGCTAACCTAATCTAGTATGACATACAAATCGAGCAATATGTTAAAGTGAAGTATCTAATATCTGATTTTGATGGTAGGGATGGTTTATGCATCAAATTAGAACTCGTATACATCCCCGTTATATTTGTATTATTGTCAGAATATCTTGATATTTTCTTATGAAGTATGAGAATGTTTGTTGCCTAACCTTAGTTTGTTTTGGTTAATACTGCAGAGCATTTACAGCCTCAGAGCTAAGGAAGAAACTTCAGGGAAGGAATTTTCCTCTTGAGACTGTTGATATGGTTGTAGCGGACTTCCAAAACAGGTCCTCTTTCCTTAGAAATACACATTCTATTAAGCAGCACATCTCTTGATCCTTGACGAACCGATAGAACCTGAAACTTGAGTGATGGCGTGATGCCCAACATTTCCTATCAAGTATCTTTTCAGTTTTCATGTCTCTTCCTTCCATATACTGTTCAAGTAATGATAATCTTAACTTACTGCAGGGGATACATTAATGACTGCTTGTATGCTGAAGCATTTTCTCGGTCAGATGGTCTTCCTCATGCTGGGGTCCAAGAGAATCAACAAGTAAGTTTTATCCAGTGGGTATTCTATAATCTGTCTGAGATGGTAACCGTGTTTGTGACCAAGAGGTTTAGCATGCCATGCACTAAGTTTGGAATGCATCACCTGTATTGGTAGGGTATGCCATGTAACCATTTTTATGATAAACATCCCTCGAAGAAGGCATTAGAACTCATACTTCTCAATGTTTTTTTTTTCCATCCAGTACTCTTTATGAAGTGAAAAGAATTACATTTTTTTCGATTGGAAACTTTAGTAGTGCTATGTGTGTAGTCTTTATGACTGTGAAGTACACAACTGTGATCTGCAATATCTAATTTCATATCCTTTCAGAAAATCTCATTATTTGTAATATCCCATGGATGTGGAAGGTGCTACTAATGTATATCAGTCGCAGTTCTGTTACAATCATTAGCACATCCTTTTTTAATGGAAGGCGCCTTCCGAGAAGGAGTAAGCAGTCGATTCAGAAGAAGCCATAAAATTGGTGTTTGAGGAAGATGAAGGTGTGGAAGACCAAGAATTAGTAGTTGGTATGTCAAAGCTGTCAATGGACCATCTTTTAGTCCAGGCCTCGAAGCAATGGCTCAGGAATCAAAAAGTGTCGAGTGAGAAACGCAAGTCAAGACTTATTCAGTGGCTTCAATATCGCGGCATCAATTATAGTGTGATTAGTTTTGTGTTGAAGAAATTGGAATCAGGATATGTACCCTAGAAATAGTTTACTCCAGTTTAACTATAATCAAATTCAATTTGCATGTGTTTTTACTAACTAGTAAAGTCTTTGTCCATTGTTTTGAAATTGAGGAACCACCCAGCTTCGTATATGTAGCATTTCTTCATCCTATTCTTAATTGTCTAAAAGTTGTGAAAAAGTTCAATTAATTATGAGAACTGAATCTAACCATGCTACTCTTGGGGATCAAACTAAAAGCCTCACGACATGAGATCATCAACACAGTAATTATTTCAGGGCCAATTGACTGTAGGTGATCTTGCCTCAGGCGACGCATTGGGAGAAATGCTTACTCCCTGAAATCGTCTCCACGAGGCAAATGCTTTTAAAAAGCGAGACAAGATGCGCAGCCTTGGACATGCCCTACCTAAGATGGAAGAATTCAGACAAGGGCACACGGCTGAAGCAGTTGCTATCAGACAAGGGCACACAGAAAATTCTCTAAGATTGTTAATGTTATTGCTTATGAAAGATAGGCTTACCTAACTATTCACCTAACTATTCCTGCTATAGTTGGAGAAGACATGCATGCAAATCAGACTGATTTGTGAATGATCATCAAATATAAATCAAGAATACTTGTAAATGGAATGATCAATATGCATGATAAAGTTGCTTATAGTTCGTATCTGAACCAGTATAACCTTTTTCTCTTTCTCATTGCAAGTGTCAATAATGCTATAAATTTTTTTCTTTGAAATAGACATTACACTTTGTTCCTCATATAGTTTTCCAAGCATAAACAAAATGGCAAAACTCGGTATTAGATGGCTGTTTCACAGTACATTCTGTGCCATCATTAACAGTACTACTCTGTTGAAGATCCAAAATTCTTTGTTCTAAATGTTTAGCAAGATTGCCTTCATCACATGTACCTTGCATGAACACAAACACTCCAACAACCGAATCTTGATTATCGTACAACCAGTCATGAACATCGTACAATACATAAACAGGCACGTCGTCCACAGATATTGTTTCGTTCCCCCTAAATCTCCAATGCAAATTTGTTAAGCGAACGGACTCCATACCATCTACACTAATCCAGATTTCAGGATCAAATGGTCCAGATAGAGAAGACTCTATAATAATATTATGCTCTTTTTTGCCCTGTCCCAAAATTGTTCTTGTGGTAAAAAACTTCTTCCCAAACAGATTCTCCTTTTTATGAACCAAAAATGGATCTTCTAAAAGATGGCCTACATTTGTTCTCTTGAAGGCTTCCATCTTCTGATCACCTAACACCAAAACAACCTCCCCTTCAGATACCAACGCGACGTAGTAATCTGAAACTGGTTCAGCATGACTACTACTCAACTTAGCAGTTCTTAAATCCCAATAAACATCAACGCGTCTGTCATCCTCGATTTTTAATGTTTTGAGCCCCTTTTTCCCCCAAAATTGCCATGTTTTTAGATCAATCTTGCATGTATAAGGATCTTCCTCGTCGAACATATTCTCAATCGATATACAAAGGGAGTGCCTAATTAGAGGTTTAGACCATGTTACAACTACACTTCGATAAAATCCTGAAACTTTAGCTAGATGAACACCAGTGACAATATTATGTATATGCTTATTACTCGTTGAAGTTTCCTCTGACGCCCTTTGTCGCTCTAATTCATTTTGATCTACACAAGATTCTCCTTCCACGGGCAATTCTAACATTTTCATATGTTTCAAAACAATGTCACCATTCCTAATCTTCCTCCAATCTTGGAAACATCAAGCCGCCGAATTTTGAAATATTTCAACCCAATTTTTGTTTCAATTTTCAGGGGCATGTTTCTGCATGTGTATCTAACAACATTTCATGCTGATTTGAGACATGAAGATGTTCATCCCTTGTGGAAATACTCAAGAAAACAAATCTCCAATCACAATATTAATCAATAAAATTATGTTGGAGCTCTTTTAATTTTCTTGATGTCCCACAAATTGCATGGAAATTAAATCTGAAACAATATAAGATTTTGAAGGATCCGTTTACCTCAAATGTCACGTACTTGTTTATGGGGCGTCCCAAAATAATTGTCCAATTCTGAAACTATGTTGAGGAAATCACATGCAATATAGAATTTCCTGGTTGGAATGGGATGAAAGATCTTGTAAAATGATCTAAAACATAAAACTAGTTTTTATGGTTTTTTTCTCTTTTTAATTTATAGTATAGTTTTATGTTCATTTATCATATAGTTTTGTAATGAGGAAACATAGTGGAAAGATAAATAGTTGCATACTTAGATATTTGAATATAGCTAGGAAATTATTTTCAATTGGGACTTGTTCCTTTATTTAACCACTAATGAACATGCCATTGTAATTGACATCAATTTTATTTCTACAAAATTCTTGATGAATAGCTAGGGAATTATCCAACTCATATGATGACATATGCAAGGAAATTATTGAACCCCCAGTCCACATTTTGTTTGCTTCAATTATTCCAAATATAAGTGCATTATTCTTGAAATTTTGTTTGGCTGCTTTCCTTGGCTTAAGTATGTAGCCAATAATAATATGTGAATGTGTCAAAATGAGGAAAACTATGGAGTAATATTTAGACCTTAATAAGTTGTCAAAGGTTCAAACTAAGCCCATCAATTATGTGTTGTATTTGGTAGCGTTTCCAACTCAAAATTTTAACACCTAATGATAATTGTAATCCGCTATTAACGTATTACAGATTCAATAGATTTTTTTAAGTACAAGACTTTTAATAAAAATTGGACTCTCAACAGCTTTTGGATTACTTTTAGTGAATATTGTCCTTTTGACCGTGCTCGCTCTGCAACTTGTCGTCTGGCGGGCAGGAAATGTACGATCTGTCAAGTCCAGGGTCGGGATTTGCTTTCAGTAGTCGGACTGAAAATATATGTGGCGTGGAGAGCGATCGCGAAAGCAATTTCCAAATGACCCAGTCGTTATTTTGGATTTATATGGAAGATTGCTAAAAGTAAGAAATGTCTTAAGCCGTAGAATTTGGAATTAAGGAAGATATCTTGGTGATGAGGTATTTATAGTCAATTCTTATAGATTATCGCCAGATACTATTTCTACTATATTCAAAAGATAAATGCAAACACATGTCAGCATCTTTGTGCTCACTAACTACATGAGGTCTTATCAGTGGTAAAATTTCACAAGAGAAATAGGCCAAACAATATATATATATATATATATATATTATATATATATATATAATATATATATATATATATATCATTTTCCCATGAATGAATAATGGTTAAAATGGGAAAAGAATGATCATTGGCGCGATGGTTTGAAAACCGTTCATGCAGTACTTTCGTCGATAAATATCCAAGTGGTAGGCGAATATCCGGTTTGATAAATGCCGCGGTTTGACCGATAACCCGTTGGAACATGATTGACAAATGTGACATCTTTGTGGAATAATAAGCATAATGCTTTAGCGTAGGGTCTTGTCGGACCGGATTTACCGGATTTTGGGGCAAAAATGCGAGCAGTTCGGATATTTTGAAAAGGGAAAAAAAATCCGGTCGGTTATCCGACCTTGATTCCGGACGGATATCTGAGTTTTAGCCCCTTTATTGGGCGATTTTTCTAATAGTTTTTTGGGCAGACTTTTTTATTTATGGTAGATTTTTTATTAATTTGGGCTAGATTTTTTATTTATATTTTAGACTACTTGTTTTTGGGTTAGCTAGATACAATATTTATAATAAAAATGATAAACTCAAAGTCAAAATAATAACATAATAAAATTCAAAACTCTAAATATCTAAGCATGAATAATAATAAGTTGAAATACTAATAATAGTTCAAATGTCCAAAATACAAAAATAATAATAAGTTCAATTGTCCAAATGCAGAATATTAATAAATTCCAAATGTCAAAAATACAGAAAATATCGAAATAAATGATATATTCAAAAACAATTCTCAGCATCTAAATAAAATTCACTATCACAATTAAATAAATATATTAGTATTAAATATAAAAATATAAAAGTAAACTAAACTAAAGTAAGCAATTAGTTAATAAACAATCGAGTTAATAAACTAAAATTAAAAGCTAAGCTAAAAAGTAATAATCGGTTAATAAACTAAAATTAAACTAAATTAAAAGTAAACAATCGAGTTAATAAACAATCGAGTTACCTAAACTAAAGTTCATTTAATTAACTTGTCGATTAATAAACTAAAATTAATACAAATAATAAACATTAATAAACAAATTAATAAACTGAAATAATAACTTAAAATTAATAAACTGATATTAATACAAATTAATAAACTAAAATTAATAAACAAATTGATAAAAACAAATTTGAAATAATAAATAAATAAAAGCATTTGAGAAATAATAACTTAAAAATAATAAACTTTCAAATAATAACTTTAAAATTCGAAATAAACAAATTTGACGCTTGGCGCGAGTGTTTGAATGATAGGGAAAGGCTCTTGAATCCTTGATCGGCGATAGGGGAAGAATGGTTTAGCCGTTTGAGGGGTTTTTCTTGATAAATTACAGGGGGAAAGATAGTTTAGGGCTAAACTCCTTTAAAGGGCTTAACTTCTTGAATCGGCTAGTGTGGGGCGATGAACCGGGCCGGACGGTTAAAATCGGTCCGTCGGACGATAACGGATCGGTCGGTTCATGCAAAAATGTAGATTAAAAAAAAGCCGGTCGGTCAGGCGGTTTTTAATCAATCCGGCCCGGACGGACGGACTGGCAATGGTTATCAGAGTCCTTTGGCAGGTACTTTTAATAGGCCTTCTGGCTTTATTAGTAGTAGATATTGTCGCGCAATAGAAGTTTGTTAAGCTACGCTCTTTTGCTTCTTAGATACGGCCAGTGCGGAAATGTACGTCTGTCGAGGTGTCGCGGGTCTAGGATGCGCTTTCGTGCGTCGGGCCCAATGTATCGCGTGGGCGATATGGCTCAACGATCAATCGAGTATTTTGGATTTATGAATTTACTAAAAGTAAGGAAATGTACTAACTTAGATAAATCGAAATTAAAGGAAGTAACGTATTAGTGATGAGGTATTTATAGGTAAGTCTTATAGTGTCATAATACACTCTCTCTACTCCCAGCTAAGATCGTATCGACTTTGTCGCGTCTTGTGCTCACTGCTGTGGCCTCCAGGGTTGTAGATTTACGAAGAAGTATTGAACAATAATATATATATATCACCTAAGCAAAATTTGGACTATTCGTAATTTATAAATATTATTAGAAACTTATTAAGCTCACACATTGATAAAAACATTAGTTAAATAAATTTCAAATTATATATTATAATTTATGTGATACTCTATTATTTACATTTTATTAATATCATAACAATGTTTTATAATATTTTTAAAGTAGATATTATTCTTGAAGGAGATCACACAAGTGTATGTAGTTAACATATGATCTATTAATTCCGGTTTGTCCTTCATCAAATGTTAAATTACTTCATTTTTAACACTAACGATGGAATGAATCCCCACATAGACCTATGTATGATAGTTCAGTCCTCAATTTAATAGAACTAAAAAATATGTGTGAAATTGATCGATTCACGAAAGGTCGGGACGAATTATGACTAGTTCAGTCCTCAATCTGACAGGACTAAAAAGTCGTGTGACAAATTGATCGATTCTCAAAAGGTCGGGATGAATTATGAGTAGTTCAATCCTAAATCTGACATAACAAAAAAATTGTGTGTCAAAATTGATCGAATCACCAAAGTTCTGGATAAATTATGATCTAAAAGCATTCCCTATTTTTTAGGGAGTAATGTTAATAGCCTCAAATTCGTTTTAATTGAAACTTTCGTATGCTCAAAATAAGTTTTTAATCTTGATTAATCTTTAATTATATTATTAAAAATTAATATTGTAAAATGATATTTTAAAAAGCGAATCCCGATTATATAAATTTTATATTTTGAAATAATAAATAATTAATAATTGATTTTTGAAGTTTAATTTAAAAAATAAAACGTTAATGAAATAAAGTGGATTGGATTGAGGTATGCCATATCAAGATCTGACCGTTAACCAACAAAGCAAAATATGACGTTAAGCCACCTCACTATACAACATCTCATTGCTTAAATACTCCAAGATTCCTCTATTTACTCCATCAAATCATTATCTATCTTATTGCAATCTTGAAAAATAAAGGCAAACTCATATTAATATTTTATTCATATCTTGTTTATATATAATTTTATTACATTAATTTTAATACTTTCCATACCATAATATTTCTTGTTTTTTCCATTTTATTGCATTAATTTCAATACTTTCCATACCATAATATTTGTTGCTTAATTATCAATTTTCTTGAATCAATGGCTGAAATGAAAGATGCCCATGTTGTCGTTGAAATCGCGGTCGATGCAGAGCATCAGCAGAAGATAATGTCAGCCATGAACACTATCTCTGCAATGCAAGAACACCCTTTAATGGAAATTTCAAATAGTCCAGGCCATCTTCTACTTCTCAAGCTTTGGCAAAGAGAAGAAGATTTATGGTCGAAAAATAGCTAGTAAAGAAACAAGAATGCACTCAATTAAAAATGATATTTTCCAATTATGTTGTTTTTTCTTAATGTTCCATGCTTTTTTCTTAACTATATTGTGCACATCATCTTTAGAACATGATGAAAATCAAAATAATATGTGCCTTAAATGGTGGATTCCATCGATTTTGTCGATTTGTACTTCACTTGTGATTGCATTTTTGGTGCAGTTGAAGCTTTTCAGGTACTGGAAGGCTTGTGGACAGCTGCAGAGGGAGAAAAACGATAACCGCGCCTTAACGAGGTGTATTCAAGAGTTGAGGATGAAGGGGGCGAGTTTTGATTTGATGAAGGAGCCTCAAAATGGGAGGAGAATGAAGAGTTCAAGTGTGGAGATTAAATGGAGGCCAATTACTTGGTTTTCTCAGTATTTGGTTACTATTTGTCTTGTTTGTCTTACAGGGTTGCTGTTCCCAGTTAGCAGATTCATGCTCTGTGCTTGAATGCTTGATTGGTGTAATTTGTTATTATCGAAGTCGAGTTCGAGGTGGATGCGGATAACTTCGATCGGAGTAGACACTTTATGGAGATGCAAGAACTTGGAGTTCTTTTTATGGCATTGCCCATCAATTAATGGAAAGGTATATTTAACCATATTATAGTCATATTGTTGGTAACAAGATTGAAAATCTGACTCTCATTTTCCATTTTGCACTGTATTTGTGGCAGGCTGCCAGATTCTTTCAAACCGGCCTGAATCAAAATCGACTACTGGCTGTTTTTCGGTTCGGTTTGGGCAGTGGGCCTATTCATTAATTAAGGAATGAAGCAACTTGGTCCGATTTCAAACAGGAAAAGATGCAAGTTACAAGCTGGTCTTGGTTTGAAACATATGTATTTTCGAGCTGGTCAGCAACTTGGTCCGATTTCAAACACGAAAGACTCGAGCTGGGCGTTGATTTGGAACCTCTATTATTCGGCTAGGCATCGGACAATGGCAAGAGAAGTTGTCAAGAAACAATCTGTATTTCGAGTTGATGTGCAACTTGGTCCGATTTCAAACACGAAAGACTCGAGCTGGGCGTTGATTCGAAACCTCAATTATTCAGCCCTGGCATAGAAGCACTTGTCTAGTGTTTTCAGTACTCTATTGTGACTTATTCAAGTTATGCAATTGAACTATCAACTTATACAAACTGTGAAGGTTAAGTCTCTACTTTCTCCATACTATAAGGAATGTTTGTACAATTATATTATAATAATAGAATAAATATCAACAGTAAATATGAAAATCTCTACCAAATTCGAATCTAAACTAGATTGTACGATATATCGGGGTTGTTAATGAGCAAATTCGAATCGCGTTTAGATCGATTTATGGTATAGCTCGTATATGTTGAGATTATAAATGCGTTTTGAATTCTTGAGCAAACAAACCACATCTCTAGTACTAACTTATTTGGTACTATAAATTAGCAAAAATCAATATATCAAATTAAACTAGCATTGATGAATCGAATTAAAATAAATTTTAATTTCGTCTGGCCGATTATTATAAGCAGATTTGAATTACAACTCAACCAACCTCTGATTTTGTTGAAAAGGGCACTCAGAGGTCAGAAACCACCCAAGTTTGAATGAAACCCCCGGGAATATGATGAATTCAGGAGATTTGAACAAAGTTTGGGAAATTAAAGCATTAAAAAGGAAGCCTAAAGAAGAAGAAGCCAAAAAAATTCTTCAAAATATTGCTAAACAAGTCCAACCAATCATGCGTAAACACAGTTGGAGGGTCAAAATTTTATCTGAATTTTGGTAAATTACCTAAATTTATTTCTACAAATATTGGGTTTTAATTAATTTGTTGGTTTTTTTAGAATTCTTGCAAATGGGTTATATAAATGTTCAAAAGATTGCATTTTTATTGTTGGGTTTTGATTATTTTTTTGTGTTTTTAGATAATTCTTGCTAATGGGTTATGAAAATGTTCAAAAGATTGCACTTATATTTATTTATTGTTATTAGTCCAACCAATCATGAGTAAACACACTTGGAGGGTGAAAATTATCTATGAATTTTAGTAAATTAGCTAAATTTGCTTGTGAAAATATTGTTATTAATGTTGGATTTTGCTTTTTTGCGGGTTTTAGAGAATTCTTGCAAATGGGTTATGGAAATATTCAAAAGATTATATTTTTATTGTTGGGATGTTCAAAAGATTACATATGTATTGTTGGGTTTATAGAGAATTCCTATACTGGAAGTATGAAATATCAACATGCCTATGTGCTTCCGAAGAGGCTCCCGCATAAGAAGGCTCGGATAATATGCATCCTTACCACTGTGTTAACAGGAGGATGTTTCCGAATTGACCCAAGAGTGAAGCAAACAACTATCTACTACTTCACAAAATATAAGAAGCGCAGGCATTAGCCATTAGCCATTTGGATTTATTCCAATATATCCGAGAGCCAGAGGATATAATTTTTTTGACTACATAGGGCATGGAAACAAATGTGTTACTGAAAATGTTCCAAAAAGTTAAATCTTTTTTTATTTCTGTATATATTGCAGTCCCAAAAATCCAAGATTGCTAGGGTTGAATGTAGGGGCTGGTATACATGTTAAACTAAGGCTTAGGAGGGTAAACAGAGATGATGAATTTCTTCATTATGATGAGATTTTGGATACAATGCTTCATGAGCTCTGCCATAATGCTCATGCGCCTCATAATTCGAGTTTTTACAAGCTCTGGGATGAAATTAGAAAGGTAAGCTAATCTCCAATATTGGAACTTCGTTTTATTTAGTGATTTTGGTAGCAATAAGCATTTGCATTTTGAAATACTTTGAGCTAGGGTGTGGATGGAAATATAGGGAGATAGTTAAGCTGTTTTATAAAGATATTCGTAAGGGGAAAGTGTTTGCGAATTACTTACTTTGTTGAATTATTTTGAGTGGTGATGCTAACATCTAAGATGTTTTGTTTCCCATACCATTCTCTCGCAACTCTGCGGGTTTACTTACTTTGTTGAATTCTTGGGTGTTGACTCGAAACTGAAGGAACTACTACTATTCAGATTGGGTGGTTCGACTTTTGTGTTATAAATGATTGATTACAAGTGGAAACAAAGCTTTATTTGTACATAATAGAAAACAGGTCCTGTCTCATTTTACTAGTTGCTCTGGTGTGATAATTCTCTGAACTAAATATGCTTATCTAATTACTCTGGATTCCAGAATTAATTTTCAGACCTTGAAATTTCCTTAACAAAAACCCATATTATAGGTGTCAGAGAAATCATTGTATTTTACATTTTTTATTACTTATTTCTTAAATCATGTGAGGTAGATATCCATCACATAAAGCACCTCATTCTTCCAATTTAACAGAAAGTAATAAGGTAATGCCTTGTGTATAGTTTACTATAGTTAGCTATGATGGTTGGCTGGTATGTTTTAACAAAATCGAGTATAATATTTAAGGCCATTTTGTGTGTAATTTGAATTTTTAGTTGTATTGTCTGATAACTTGAGTGAGAAGTGTGCAGTGTGCTGAAATTTTTATTGAAATTTTTATATTGCTTTATCCTTCTGTTTGTGTTACTTTAACTTGTTTGCTGAAGGAATCCATACTAGATCATGTAAATTTTGTAAATAAATTTTAGGAATTTAAGGATAAACCTTGCTCACGGTAATCATAGATTCATAGTTTCCCTTGTTGACATAGGAATGTGAGGACCTCATGAGTAAAGGAATAAGTGGCACAGCAGAAGGATTTGATCTCAAGGAGGCGTTTGGGGTACTTTTCCTCAACCATCTCTGCCTTTTCTCAGCAGAACACGCCCTTGTTGCTGCCGAAAAGAGGGCAAAACTAAACCAATTGTTTCCTTCCGGACCTGTGCGCCTCGGGGGGTGACAGATCTATGCTTACTTAATCGAGACAAGCTGCTGCTATGGCTGCCCGAAAGATTACTTGACAATACTTGGTGTGGATCAGAGTCATTTGATGAAAATGACACAACTGATCAGGAGCCTCTTGCTGGTTGTGGGAAGTCAAAGACATCTCTTGAATTGGATGAGAGGGTTCTGCATGAATCATCTTTGAAAAGAGCTCGTGTTTCAGAAAACAATTCTTTATGTAAATCTTCAACATGCAGTAGCTCGGTGTCGGAGCCCAGCTGTGATCCTAATGGGAAAACTCATAAAGTTAGTTTACAAACAGGGAGCAGTTCATCTTGTCCGTTGGATGTGGAGGAACTGTTCATCACCTCTATGAGTTCTCAGACTGGGGTAGGTAACGGAACACAATCGACTGGGAAGTTCTCCACTTGGGAGTGCTCAAAGTGCACTCTATTGAATCCGGTATATATTTACATTAGTATATAATTTTGATTCTTTTGTCATATGCGAGTCATGGATATTATATTGATGTCATATCTAAGGCAAATTAGATTTTGCATATTCTCATTCTTCTTCTGCTTTTCACACACACACACACACTACGATCTAGCTATTCATTCCCTTTCATCTAAGCGACTCTTATATAAGGCAAGAGGGTCAAGCATATCTTTTCCTTCTGGTTAAGTGATTTTTTCAGATGAAAAAACAAATGTACATGAATGTGTTAACTACATGGTGTTTTTGTTATTGTTTTGCAGTAGCTTAAATTTTACAGTGGTAAGAACATTAGGTAAACAGCTAAGAGCACAATAAAGGGAATAAAGTGCATTATTTTCTTCTTGTTGCAGCTGGCTTAACAACAGAAATGACTAAATTACACTCTGCATGGCTTAGCATCTACTAGTAAGCACAAATGCGTGCGTTGCACGTGGAATACATATTTTTCTAATATAATGAAATAAATCAAAGTTAGCGTACTTGTTTTCCTTCTTGTCATATTAAGTGTTGTCGTCGCATTTTCGGTACACTATTGTAATAAAAAGGTTAGCATACTTTTTTGATGTATAAAGAAATTGATGAGTGAGTTGAATTTGTTGTTTTAGCTCTATGTAATTTCTTAAAAAAGATGTAATGAGGTTCAGCGTCAATCACATGCTTTTACCGTACTTTGTTCTCATATGGTAGATGTAGTTACAATCTTATTTACACATGATTGAATGAATGTTTTGCCTTAGTTATAAGCTTGAGAATGATGGTTCAAAAGTGTAGCATTAAAATTTAATAACTTAAAAATAATGAACATTTATGTCGATTCATTATAATAATATAGTAACTATTAAGTAATGCTTCGTGTCAATTCTTTATAATAATGTTTAATTTAATACAATGATGTGGTTGTAGTTTTGAATTAAAAACTTTTTATTTAACGTATAATAATCATAATAATAAAATGCAAATAATTACTTCTATTAGAAAGGATAAATATGGTCAAAATAAAAAATAAAACGAACATATTTTTTATCGACACCTTTTTATATTATTATTATATAAGAATGATGTTACGGGAGAAAAACGGCGATAATAATAGCAAATAATTAATTTTAGTTATAAGGGCAATATATTCTTAATAAAAAATGAAAGGATGGATTGATTTTATCTAAACTTTTGAAGAATATATAAATATAGATTTTAAGTTAAATAAGATATTTTTAATTCACGTTTGCTAACATAAAGTCTAACATTATACCATTTATTTATTATGTCATGATGATTTCATAGCATGTGTGTATTATTCATATGATGTTTCAATAGAATGATTATTTTATTTACAATGGTAAATGGGTTCATGATAAGAGCCAATAATTAATACAATTATGATAATAAAGATAATAATAAGATGTAAGTAATTAATTTTAATTGAAATATTTTAGTTGGAAGAGCAATGTGTTCTTAAAAAAATTTAAAAAGCGCTTATTTGATCTAAACTTTTAGAAGATATATAAATATAGATATTTTAATCATAAGTTAAATGAATATGTTGTTTAAAAAATGAAAAAAAAAGCAAACATTTTATCTAAACTTTTAGAAGATATATAAATATAGATATTTTAATCATAAGTTAAATCATGTATTTTTTGTTCAAGTTTTATTTTAACATAAGTCTAATATTACCATTCTATTTATTATGACATAATGATTTCATAGCATATTATTGTATAATTTATATGATATTTAATAATGATAACGTAATAATATACTATAGATATTAGAATAAATAAAACTCTTAATACAGCAAGTAACTTATGAAGGAGTGCAAATTTATGATGAATAAATAGTGAAGAAATGCAAAGAGCCAAGAATCATTATTAATACATGAAATAACTTATGTAATTAATTCATAATACATGTCGTAACTCTATTTTTTAACATAAAATAATCATAATAATAAGATAATAACATCACAAATAATTAGTTCTATTTGGAAGAGCGATATGGTTTAACAAAAATAGAAACAATACCGTATTGGATTAACTGACTTTTATAAGGTATTGTGAAGTAGTAGATAGTATTTGAACTTTATCTTGGGTCAATTAGATAGTCTACATGTTATCACAGAGGGGTAGGCTAACGTCTTATCCGATAATGATAAATTTCAACTTTAAACTACAGATAATGATCTTAATCTGCTCGTAACAATACTGGAAATTCTGTGATGAGGATGGTTCTTGATATAACATATCTAATTCTGTAATGCATATGATGTTTATGTGATATAGTTAACTCTCAATGACATTCTATTGATCTTTGCATCATTTTTACTTATGATCATTTAAGTTTACTTTGCAGGCACTGGCGCGCCAGTATGTGAGAGCTCTGTAGCACTCATAGGCCTAAAGATATTCGATCTGATATAATTCATGGTCATGCAAAATTTGTACATTGGACAATGATGTGAAATTAGAGGCTTGTGGCGCATGCGGTAATTGGAGATATTCTACCGTGGCGACGTTAACCACTAACCTTGGCACTTAAGGTCTGTCTCTACCCATCCTCCCTTTTTAATGCTCAGATTTTCATTCTTTTCTGACATAATTAGTTGTTCTATTACAGTATTACGCCGGAGCATCATACTAGATCTTCTTATAAACCTCAAGTGCAACTAATGCACAACTATGGAAGCTTTTGTTATAGTATTCGTCGATGAATATCGTCTGTGATAGGTTCTTTATTTATGAAGATCATAACATTAATGATCTGTGACCATTATGTATTCAAGAATATTGTTAATGTGCAACCACTTTCACTGGAAAATACTATTTACATCATGCTAGATATTTCTATAAACTTGCAATTATGTGATGCATTTGCAGTTTTAGTATTGTAAACCATTTATATAACTTGGACAACTGAATACTTATCATTCTATCCATTTCTTTGTCATTCTCGCTATTTGACACCGCAAAAAAGGATTAGTTGAAGCTGTGAATTTAAGATCAAACACGATCATTAGTAGTACATCTGAATCGCAACCACTAATGATAAGGTGGCGCGGTGATTATTATTATAATACAAAAAACATGAAACCTTTCCTCAAGCTTAGATATGGGAGTAGACTCTGGAGCATTTAGTATAAAATCCCTGAGAGTTTGGTATAACTAATTTTAAGAATGTTTCCTTTCAAACTCAGACTCATGACAATGTGGGTCTAACCAATCTCTAGGAGAACTCTTTGCTGTGTTCACAGACCTCCCAACGCCAACAAGTTCTCTCAGGTTATCCACTTTATTCTCCCGTCCGGAATTAATGTTCCGTTTATCAGCATCTCTCAGTTTCTGCTTTAACTTCTGCTTCCGGTTTGAGGAATTCTGCTCTTGTTTAGATTGCGATGGAGGAGCCCCGTGGGGTCCAAGGTATATGTTGTCTTCTTTACTTTCCTGCCACCGATAAGAAAGCAACAAGTTCAAACGATGACACAAATTAATGCTAGTTTGGTTCCAATGTTGAGAGCGGCGGTTAACAAACATAGCAAGAGCATTACAAAAACACACTGCATTGTACCTAACATATCACAAGACAACTTAATATTCTCTACAATTTGTGGCCGACTATTCAACTCACCTGAACTAAGGACTGTTTAGTATCTTCTACTTTTGGATCATGTTTACTTTCATCATCTTCTTCTATTTCGAAGCTCGGAATTACAAATCCATCGTTATCTACATAAATGGAAATTAAACCATGTCAGAAAATCTTCAATGCTTTCCACTATAACGAAAATAAATGTAAGCAGTAAATATCATGTGAAGAAAATATAAATAAAAAGCACATAATAATGAGAAAGACGATCACTATCCAAAAATATGAATAGTTCTACACACAACATAATAAACAAGTACTACGGTGAATTCTTGCAAGAAACTTGCAGTTGCAGCGCAAATAAATGTGCAGGCAATAAGCTTTTGATATTCTTATTTGTTTCAGTTCCCATCATTGATGGTATGTTCGACTGTGATTAAAGTATAAGGCTCCGATGCAATAACAAATAAGAGATGCACAACAACTATGAAGGACAAATCCTTACGAGCCCTTACTAAAAAGCACTAAATCATCCAAAAGCCCATCCAATTTGGTCCTCAAACGTACTGAATTATGCTGGAATATGAAAACATTCAACTCAAAAGTAAATCCCGAGATGGGAAGCATCTAGCTACAGAATTGAGATCTTGTAAGTATGAAAGACACAAGCAAATCCATCGATATAAAAAGCATTGAAGAATCTATAAAGTAACATATTTGCAACCATTCTGCGGATAACTTATAAAAGTAACTTATATTTGCACAACTGAGAATCGTGTATTGTCCAAAATTTCAGATTCAGAACAAGCATAGCTAGAGGTTCACAACCATTCTGCGGGCAGGTGTATGCGGATATTATGATTGCAAAATTGAAGTGAAGGGTTATCTAAAACCGGCAGTATAGCAATGAATGAAAGAACATGACCAAGACATTATAAGACGGACAATATTTGGAAACTCATTAACAATGAGTACAACAATTTGTGCTAAAACAATACACCATAACAGAGCACAAATAAAAACTAATAATTGAAAACTTTCATTTTTATGAACTAAAAGACACTCACACACCATTATATGCCCAGAACTTAAGAACTAAATAAAAACTTCATACTGAGCAATTTTTCGGTGCTATCCCAACTGGAAACCAAATATTGATTCTCATTAGCCTAGCTTCTGAGATCTTCAGTTAAATGAGGCACCTTCAAAGTTCATCCACTATCAATACACTAGATACAAATTCATTCTTAGTTCAAAATAAAATAAACCAGAACTTGAGAAAATCAAATTGGACTAATGCATTAGAGCCGTTTTCGATGCTGATTGGACAATATATTTGGAACAACTGTCCACCTTCGAGTACCATTGGCATTAATCATAAAATCCTAATACATAAATGAAACCCCACCCACTCCTCAAAAACATCACATTTTCCGTGAAACTACAAATAACTACTTCGAGAACTACTACACAATACACTAGATTCAATTAGATAAAACAGGTACAATTAGACAGAACCATCCTAAAACTATTGCAATTAGATAAAATAAAGCCACCCATAATAAAAACTACATAAGATGACATTTTTGCCACTAAGGTACAAATAACTACTTCAAGACAGCTACTAAACAATACCCTAGATTCATATATATATAAAGCCAACCCACATAAAAATTACATAAAAAGATCGAGTTTTTAGCATTAAAACTACAAATAACTACTTCAAGAAATCTACTACACAATACACTAAATTCAATTAAATAAAACTAATACAATTACACAACAACCCAAGAAACCAATCAATCAATAAAACTATTCCATTGTATATAGAACTAGATTCAAGAAAATGGATAAATAATACATAAATACCCCATTCATCATCTTCAATAAGTGACGAAGTGGTTTGTAATGAAGAATTTTCCATTGAACACATTTCCTTTGGGTGAATCTCTCTCAAGTGAGATTGTCTTCAAGCTTTTGGACACTGTTTTGTGTTTGAGCAAGAGAATAACAAAGAATTTGCATATTCAAGAGATAATATTTAGCTAATTCACATTTTGGACCCAAATTAATCAAATTCCGTACTTTCGAGGTTAATAATCGAATGGTCTAGCGGTGAGTTATCATCCTTAATTTTAGGGTTAATAGTTTAAATCACTTGTCATTACAATACTTGAACTCGATCCTTGTTTTGATAACCTTAATGGTTATGGTAAACTTTTTTTTAAGTAGTTTAATAATATAATTTTAATTAGAGTAATTGAAAATAAATTGATATGAAAGTTGAATTGATAGAATTACTAGTATATTATCAACTTGAAACAAACTTTAGATGGATTTGAAATATGTGTAATCTATTAAGTTTTGTAATATAAATACTCTCATTTTAATAATTAATATCATATTCATGAATTATGTCTCAAAATTGTCGTAGTCGGGGAAAATCGATCAAACAATATGTGAACCTAGTATAAAATTTTACTATTTTCTTCAATCGTAAAATAATTTTATTTTATATTCTTGTAAATGAGTCAAGTCGAATCAGATGTTTGGTACGGGCTGACGAGATAAAATAAGGACTTGGAAATTGAACTTGTACACTTGGTTGAGGTCAGGTCCGCACCCCTCATGGACCTCTAGTAACAAAACTCCAACCAATCACATAATCTATTTCTCAGTCATATCTAATTGCATGTAAATTTTACAAACAACAAATTAAATAGATAATTTAAAATACACAATGATGTTGTGAAGTTTTAAATAAAGTGGACATTAATAATGGGACGTGTAAGAATGGACTTAGTGATTCACTACATAAGATGCTATGCTCCACTAAGTTATTATAGTGGTGCACTATCATATGATAAGACAAAATCATTCTAATAGCATATTACAAAAGTCACAAATGCAAATATGCAATGCCATGTGGATGCATTTGAAGTTGTCGAAATTGACTAGTGATTATTTAAGACAACTAGGTGTAGATTTGGTCGTTATAAACTACTTATAATACATAGGAACTAGACACTTGTCTCAAAGATAACAAGAGGAGATGAAGTCTTCCTTTGATAGAGTTGAAAAAATGAGCAAAATATCCTGTTTTTATTTTAGTGAAACTTTATTGTTTATCGACAGTCCATGTGATAGATCAGTCCTTTGGTAAAATTTAAATTGAATGGTGGGGTTTTGTAAGGAGATTTGCGTTTGTTATTCGCAGAGTATATACTGAATAGATATCAGATTAATATAATAGTCAGGTAAACTATATCAATTAGGTAAATTATACTATATAAATCTCATATGAATATAACATACTAGATAAAGAAAAAATTGAATGGTTTATGGTGGAAGTAATGTTCATTCAATTATACCCTACTATTATGCACTTCAAATTTTGGGTGATTATCAAACATTCTTAATCTTTTGGGGGTTTATGATGTTTGAGTCAAATTTTCTATGTTCATTGATTAATCATGTTTATTATTTGGGTTTGTGGGTAACAAAAATATTATTTCAACCATTGTCAAAAAGTTCAAAAGTTGTAATTATTAATGATCAAAGGAAAGAAATATTAACATTATATGACCCTGGTAATTTTGTTCTAACTATATGAATGATGACTTGTAGAAACTAATAAATCACTCGAACAAATAATATTGAGTTAAACAATTTACTAATCAAAATGCAACATATAGGATTAACGAGAAATTTGGATAACTAACACCTATTTTGAAGTGGTTTTAATTTCTAGCACCTTTTCTTTTCTCTTTGATTTTTAGCACTCTTTTCTTGCGAAAAGACTAATTGCCCCCTAAAAAGATTAGCATTTCTTGTCTTGTCTTACGTCTCATGCTTGATTGGCCCATGATAACATGGCTTCACCGCACCCACCTTGCCCCCTCACGCCCCAAATCCAAAGCCACCTCACTCCCTTCCCTATTCGTGACCTGCCACTTAATCAAACCATCCCCAATCCCAAAATAAAGTCTAAAGCGTAGGACAAAGAGGGAGATTGGCGGAAAATTGCGGCGAGAGGAGTAAGGGGAGTCGCGAGGAGGAGAGGGGAGAAGGGAGGTCGCGTAAATTGTAGATCGGGGAGAGGGGTCGCGGAGGAAGGTTGGCGGAAGTACGAGGGGTGTGGGGAGGAGGAGGGTGGCGGTGGGGGTAGAGAAAGGGGAGCAATGGAGGTGGTGGCAATGGGGGAAGTGGGGGGGGGGGGGGGGGGGGATATGGTGCGGTGGGGGAGGAAGGGGATGGGGAGGCGGGTGGTGGTGTTATTTGGTAGTAAAGGTGGTGGTTAGGGTCCCGGTGATTGTGTTCTTTTTAGGGGCAGGTGGTATTTTCGCTTGAGAAAAAGTGATAAAAACAAAAGAAAAGTACTAGAAATTAAAATCCCTTCAAAAAGGGTGCTAGTTATTCAAATTTCAATTAACCAATGTATACAATCAAATGTTATAATATTAAATCATCTACATAGTCCATATTAATAATAATTCACTAGTCCAATATTTTATAATCATTTGAAATGAAAGTGCGTGCGTTCTGCGTAATTTTATTATATATGATTTCTTTCCTAATTATGAAAAGTAAAACAAAATATAACATAGAAACAAAATTATCTAAATAAATAAAATTTTAAAAATTATCATTTTCTTAAAACTATGAAATCGAAAAATCTCCTTTTATCTTTTATTTATTTATGAAAATGATATTTTCACTCTGGCGTCTATCTTAAGTCAAGATTATTCCTATCCTATTTTTGTTACTTTGGTGTTTCCTGTTTAGTTCTTCAACTTTAGTCAACATCTCTCTTTTTTTAACTGAGTATTTTTAACTTTGATAAAATTTCGTAATATTAGTTTGAGTTTGTTTTTAGTGACTCCATTCTGCGTTATTTTAGGTCTTGGTACTTAATGCTTTCTACGTATGTGTCGATATTGTCATTATATTGTTATTGTCTTTAGCAACTCTAACTCTTTTACGATGGGAGATTATTTGGTATCCTCAATTTTACTTTGTCTAGCTTAAAGTTGAACATGTATTCCTCCGAAGTAGTTGAATGAAGTTTGTTAAGTCACTTTGAACATATTTTCCTATAATGTAAATTAAAGCTAGTAACATTAACTTAGAATTTATAAATACTATCATTTCAATTGTTAGTCAAAGTCTCCAAAAATAACAGTAATGATTCACCTGCCACAAAATTATTAATAACAAAATATTATGAGTATGAAAATCTAGAAATACATCCTTTCGCCTTCATAAACTATAGCTTGAGCTTTCTAAAGACAATCGATTAAGATACGATGACATGGAGGGTAACAACATTTATTTGTCTTGAAGCCGACTATAATGGATCGAGTAAAATAGTTTTTCTTTTGGCTCAAGATGTAATGATATTTTAGATGTATGATTTACGCTCTTGGTGTGTAAGATTTGAGTAGTTCTCCCTTAATTTTTTTCAAGTTACATTCTTTTGTTACATGTATCACACATCATTTTTCAAATACAAACTTTTAAACAAAAAAAATTCTTAAGTTATATATAAATAAAATAACATACTATAAAAACTTTATATGATGTAGTAATTTATATTAAAATATTATTGGTTTATCCACGTTGAGCAAAAAACGGCGGTGATTTACCTCGTAATAGAAATCTGCGATTGCTATACGTGGGTCGCGGGCAGCTTTGAAGGCCTCTTAGGGTCTTCTTCAGCTACCATTGCGTCTACCGCCCGTAACTGCTGAAATCCAGCGAGGGGTATGTCCCCGGGAAGGGTCTCCGATCTGCACAAAGTTAGAACAAGCGAGGAGACAGGTATCCGCGCTGAAAATCGCCTTGTGTGATATGTGAACCAATTGTCGGTGCATTGTGGATATCTTTGTTACGATGATGTTACTCTTAAATCGGTGGTGACAACCGATGGCCTATGAATATAGAATTTTCGGGTATTGAAATATATAAATCTGCAGATGGTGGTTTGGCTATCATCGTCAAACGGTATGTAATGTGTCCTTGATGGTTTGTACTATTGGGTGATGTAGGACCCATTTGCCTTTTGAAATAAAAGGAAGGAGTCTTTCTTTAGTTAAAGTGGTGAAAACAATGTTTGGTGAAAACTTTAATATATAAATATATTAAGCTTTTAGTCTTTTCTTAAAATTCGATCCTCTTTCACAGTGAGAGGTAGGAATCTATATATAGGAATATTTAGAGATGAAAGCTTGTCATTATTAGATGTGGGATGTGTACACTTATAATGGCGTCTGGGTACTTGAGAAAAATAGTGGTTTTAAATTTATGAGATAGAGTTTGGTACTTGTCGTACTCAGCTGACTTTTCCTTTTCCGTATCATGGCCTTAGGCATTTAATAAAACTTTGTTTCGGATATATGCTGACGTTATCATACATTAATATCCTGGCCTATTGATCAAATGAAAATGGGTGAAAAATTACATAGCGAGGCATGTTGACCACTCTCGCATTATTAATTATCCTTAATTGTTCTTGCTTGATTGATATTAATAAAAAACTTATTGAGGATAACATGACCTACTAATAATATCAGAAAAGTATATAAGATGAAATATATATAATATAATTATATTATTGCACTAACATGATCTAATAATTATTTAAAAAGAATAATATAATTACATTATTGTATTAACATGATCTAATAATATTTTCTTCATCCCAAAATCTTAGGGATGTTTGACAATACACACATTTTAATCGCAAATTTGAATTGTTCATACGATAATTTTTCTCCGATACGCTACCATGGCTAAGGGGTATTTGTTAAATCGGCGAAAATTGAAGTCAGCTGAATAGTAGCTGAATGCCCCGAATCGGATATGGTGAATCGAGATGCGAAAATATTTAGGTGTTTGATAACGAGTTCGAAAAACTTAAATTGAGTTGTTTTGACAACTTTCATACGTAGTTAATTTAACATATATATGAATCGTATATTAAATAAATAATACTATAATAGATAATTAAATAATAAATCTTATTAATTAGATTATAAATAATAGTATAAGTATAATAATTTGATTAAATAAATATTAAAATATAAATAAATTTTAAATATCATTAAATAAATATTTAAAATTTATTAACATAACCACGATGAATAAATACTGATGTGATACATTGAATAAAATACAAGAATTAACAAAACAACGACAAAATAATTGACTCTTATTAATATGATACAATACATTGAATAAAATACAAAAGAATTAAATTGAAAAATAACACGTAAATTATTATAAATTGAATAGAGAAAGGGATAAAAATTATTAACCTGTGATAAATTGGAGAAGAAGAACGTGTAAGGTGAAGAAAGAAGAAGATGTTGTTTTTTTTTAAGGTTAGAATTGGGTAAGAGGAAAATTGTGAGATTATTTGATTAAGAGGTAAAAATAAGTTATGGTGCAACTTAATTTTTGTTAAAGATTTTGATAGTACTTAATTTATTAAGCACTTAAAATAATTCGTTAACAAGCCAGGCAATAAATTAAGTGTTGAATTAATTAAGTTTAAGTCTTAATGGGTTTAGCAAACCTTTTTTCATCAAGTTGGAACTTTTATGTTGGGATTTTACATATTAAGGAAAATATCCCTTCAATTATGGAATGGAGGGAATATTAAAAGTTGTGTTTTTAGTGTAGCAAATTAAACTTCTTTTAATTTATAAAGTTTTTTAATATGTTGTACTACCTACATCTCTAATTAATTGTCAAGTTTTGTATTTTTATGAGTTGACTTTGCAGAAAATGTGAATTGATTTGATTAGTCGAAAGTTGTGTATCGATTAAAATTACCAAACTTTATTTATTTTGAATAATGAAAAGATAAATTAATTATTTACTATGTAGAAATTTTATATTTATTATATTATTAATCATATGTTATTATATTTTAAAATAAAAGAAATGTATACGAAATATTTTGTACATACTAACATCAATAGAAATAACCATTGGATGATTAAGAAAAGGCAAACCTGTATATAATTTGTGTACAAATTATTGTGATGAATATGCTTATTGAGTTATTGGGGCTACTATTATTAGTTGTGTTATGTCAAATTACTTATGCTAGCCTTATGTTTTGACCAAGGCTTTTCAGTTGGAAAATAATTGTTTTCTTTTCGATTTATATTTTTTGTGGGTTGTTTCTTCAATCGGCTTCTCATGTCATAGAGGTTGAAATATGATATACCCGATTTATGGATTATTATATGGACGAATATCAATATGCATTAGAACTCCTTTTAGTTACCAAATACGATAATTTTGATAAGCATTAGTAAGGCATGAAATCATAATCAAACTATACAACTTTCAAATACTTCTTCCTAATTTGTAGTGTCCAATAAGTTTAATTATAATAGGAGTAGAAATTATTTGAAAAGGTTAATTTAGTTTGTTAAATACAAAAGGAAATTTGTACTTTTATATATATATAAAAAATATAAATATAGATATAAAGATCAATAGAGTAACAAGATCAACATGATCATAACAAATTAAATTAGCAATTGTCTATTAACCATTTAACATATTACCTAATATCTAGTATCTATTAGACCTTCCATGACCATGTCCTCCACCACCCATCTGCCCATAAACACCGCCCACACCGGTGGGGGCGCCACCGTACACGTGTCCTCCACCACCATGCACCCCATCAACACCACCACCAATACCAGCCATGGCCATCTTCTCCCCTTCAATATCCCTAAACCTCTGCAAATAAACCTTCAAAGGCTCAACATATTCTTCAAACCCAAGTGTAGTCATGGCCCATAGAAGATCATCTCCATTCACAGTCTTCCTCTTCTCCCTTTGGCACCTATCTGATGCCTCACCTGCAGGGACGGAATAACTAGAACATTAATAATATGGCATGCGAATTTAATATAAAATATACATAAAAGTAACACGGAAATCTAAATTATTGTTATTTTAATGTAAAAATATAGTTATATTTTGTATGTTAAACAGGTCCGCAACTGCAACATGAATTTTATATGAGGTGAATAAATTTATATTATACAAATAAAAAAGTATAATAATTTAGAGTGAACAACTGAAAAAGTCTATTTTTAATAATAAAAAATATTTCGAGTAATTTTTAAAATTTAAGGGGCGAATGCCACCTACGCCCCTAGTTCTTCCACTGCACAACGGCTCACCTGTGATGAAGCTAATGAACTCAGAAACACATTCTTGAACTGTTTCCTTAGCATCTTTTGATATCTTTGCATTAGCAGGCAAGGCCTTCTTCATGATCCTGCTAACATTTGCTATTGGTAGAAACCTGTCTTGCTCTCTTGGACAACTTTCTTGATTGTTGCTTCTACGGTTCCCTCCACTATCATCATCTGATTCTGCCATACTTCAATCCTAACTTTAAATTAAAAAAAAGAAGGGGGGTCCAAAAAGTCTAGGGTGTTTTGATGGGGGTGTGATTATAGAAGAAAAATAACAGAAAATATGAGAGTTGTTATGTTTTTGTGTATAATATATAGTATTGTATAGTACTATATGAATGTGAAGAATATATTATTGCAAGGAAAAAAGAGAGGATGTTTGGAGTGTTTGTACTTTGAGAGTTTGAGAGAATTACTACTTATCTTTCAAATAATACCACTAATAAGAAAAGTGAAGTTGAAGGAATAGAAGAAATGTTGAATACTAGCTAGCTAGGACTTTTGCATGTGGGGTGAGACTGTGAGAGCTTTAAGGGAAAAGGTTCCAAACTTTGAATATTTTTAATACCTTTTAGAAAGGAATTGAAATTTTCTATAGAAGAGAGTCTACACATTTATACAAGTTTTTATAGATTTCATACAATAGACCAAGACCAAGACATTTTGTTCCTAAAGACATTTATACAAGTTTTTAGGATGAGTAAGAAAATCCAATCACTAAAGATCGACCAAGACATTTTGTTCCTTTGTAATCTGGGACATAAAAATAATTCACATCATACGTGATTGTATAATACAAGAGACATACATGATGACAGATACGAAAAAAAAGTATAAAATCCTCACAAAAGACTTGTAATTGTATAAAACGAGAAGCACGATAATAAATACGGAAAGAAAGTATAAAATCGTCACTAAAAGACTTATAATTATATAAAGCAAGAGACACGATAAAATAAACGAAAAGAAGTATAAGATGCTCACTAAACCATGGTCGGCAGTGGGTGGGTATAATTTTTTTTCCCTCGGCCTGCTAATTAGAATTGTCCTATGATCCTATCATGTCTCAAATGGACCAGGGTGGTGACTTGTGAATATTTTTTATTCAAACTTATCATGCAAACAATAAAATACATTAGAAATATTAGTAGTATTTTAATATGATTTTCATTAAATATTATACTTGTATAAAAGTAAGTATGGTAGTAAAATTGGAATAATTTTATCAGGGTGGTGACTAATTGACGGTAAAACCTATTTTCATGCTAAAATTGTATTCAACGCGTTGTCACCCAGGCAGTTGGAAGCTGATATTAAAATTTTAATATAATTCTTTTAAAATATATGATAGTCGCGTTGAATATATGGTAGTATCATAATATACAAGATCTTTATCTTGAAATATGTCGATAATTATCTTAAGATCGTAATCTTCCATGATGCTAAACTTTATAATCTTGATACTTGTAAAATTCTGAGGAATATAATAATACATATACACTTTGTAATTTGAACCCTAAAAACTTAAAAATAACCAAACAAGTCCATAAGAATTTAAAATTTGTAAAATATATCATTAAAGAATCTTAATAGCACCATACCTTAATAACACTCTAACTTTCTACCCGTTCGCATATATAATGGACGGGAAAAATGACCAACGATATAAAATGCATGATCAATTTTTTTGAGTTTGGCATGAAAATAGTCTCGTCCCTAATTGACTTTGACTCAATACAAACCACTTACCAAGACCTTACTTGTTAAGGCTAATTTAATTGAATCAATAGAAGTTTTAATGTCTCATTATGAATTTGTGATTATAAACTGACAATATATCATTATTTGGGTTAATCCTACTCATAATAATGAAGTCTCGAGATTGATCATATAAAAAGAAGCTAATATGAATCTTTAAAAAATGTCTAGATTGTAATAACTTCTTATGTTGAAAAAAAAAAAATTTAAAATTTTCGGTCGTGGGACAGGTGATAGTATAAATAATTTCGATGATAATATTATTTAGTAAACTATTTGGGCAATTACATTTATAATTTAGTAGATTTTGCCATGGAAAAATTTTATCTTTGGAGATAAGTTTCGTGAGATTTAGAGGTACAATGGCGAAATTAACCCGAAGCAGAGGCAGGGCTCAGTGTTTTAAATATACATCCGTACTTATCTTCAGAAAAATCATCACCCGACAACTTCATCTTCTTGCTTCTTCTTTCATGTTTGGGCGAGGGATGCTTCCTCCCCATGAAAATTCTTAACACCATTTCTCTCTTCGATTGTCCATTTCAATTCGAGAATCGTTTGTAGAGAGATATTATTTCTCCCGTCTTCTCTTCGAGGAGTTAAGGTATGAAAGTTCAAGTCTTTTGAGATATTTCTTGGGTTTTTAACATAGTTGACTTTTTAGTTGAATTTTCCATAATTTAATTTTTATGATGAATCTTAGTTGGTTATGGGTTACATGATGTATATAAAGTGATGAATTATGATTTGAAGTCGTTTGAGGATGTTATGGTCGAGTTGACTTTTTTAGGTTCGGTTGACTTTTGGGGTGATATTTTTTTATAAAGACTTTCGTATTGGGGTTTAATTGGGACGTATTTTAGTTGTTGTGATGTTAAATTGGTTATTACAAAATTGATTAAAGGAGTTAGGTTGAAAAAGTGTTAATTCGAGATTGAGTTGTAATTGATATTTTGGAGTATAGGTTGTTAATTAGGGACCTGATGGTTAGCTAGAATGACTTATAAGTTGATTTGTAATGATAAAGTAATAAGATGAAATTTTAGCGAGGATCTGTTGGTTGTGTCAGATGGGATTATAATTGTGCGTTTGCGAGTCATGTTAGACAGTTTAGAAATCATTCCGATTAGGTTGGTAATGTTTATTCTAGAGCGTAATTCTTAGTATTAGTTCCTCATTATGCTTTCTTGGTGTTGACAGGCCTTGACCGCGGGAAGGGGGCACGTTAAAATTCTCGTTAACCGTGAGTACTTATACCGCGGGTGTTACTTACGTACTTAGCAATTGTAGACATGTTATTGTGGAGTACGATTAATAAATGATGTACATGTCATTATTGATCCTTGATTACGTGAGAATGATATACATGTAATTGTTGTATGATTATGTGTGATTCATTGTGTGAGCCATAAATATGATTATGTCGATTATGATACGTGGCGTTGAAGATTTAACTTGAGTAGTAATAAACTTTGAACTCTGACTTATACTTCGATTTACGTGGCCTTGTCGCCTTTGTTGGCATTCTGTGGCTTGTCGGCGCTCATGTATTTGGTGCTTGTCGGCGGTTGTGTTTGACTTCTACGATTGTGAGATGTTTAGGCTGTATGCTTGGATATTGTTTAGAGGTAGATGAATCGGGTTAAATTGGAGATTAGAATGCGATAAGCGGAGAATTACTTAGAAACAGGCAGGGACTAGGAGTTTTTTAAATATCTAACCGTACTTCCCACGTCATAATCGAACGCCGTCGTAAATCTTTTCCTCTTTTGGCGAGATATTCACACATACATAAAAATTTCTTTCCATTTCTCTTCGATTGTCGCTCGAACTCAAGATTCGGTTGTAGAATATCTTTCTCCCGTCGTTCTCTTCGGTTAAGGTATGAAATTTCAGATGCCGAGATATTTCTTGGGTTTTGACATAGTTGACTTTTAGTTGACTTTTTCATAATTCAATTTTATGATGAATCTTAGTTGGTTATGGGTTCTGTGATGTATATAAGTGATTAATTCATGATTTAGAATTAGGTTTAGGGATGTTATGTTTGGGTTGACTTTTAGGTTTTTCGGTTGACTTTTGGGTTGATATTTTTAAGGCTTTTAAATGTGTAGGAGGTTATGTTGGGATCTTATTATAGTTATTGTGATATTAAATTAATAATTTAAAATTGATTAAAGGCGATTAGGTTGAAAAAGTGTTAATTTCAAATTTGAGTTATAATTGATATTTCGAATATAGGTTGTTAATTATGGTTGAGGATTAACTAAAATGACTTATAAGTTGAGTTTGAAATGTTAAAGTGATAAGATGAATTTTAAGCGGGGAATCGATTGGGTTGTGTCCGATGAGATTATAATTCGATAGTTAACTCAAATCGTGTTAAAATTTGTTTAGGGAATAGTTCCCACAGAGTTGGTTATGTATCTTAGAAACGCCCGGTGCTCGTAATAGGTCTTGATTACCAATTTTTTGGGTGTTGTTAGGCATTGATTGTAGAAGAGCGTTCTTTTTGATTGTCTTTAGCGCGAAGGTTTTGCGGTAGCTAGTAGAGGTGAGTACTTATCTCGCGGGTGTTGCTACGTGCCTAACAAATTGTGTGAGCGTGTTGTTGTGATATGATTGTGAGGAATGATATACATGTTATTATGATATGATTATGTGAGAATGATATACATGTTATTGTGTTATGATTACGTGAGAATATAACATACATGTAATTGTTATATGATTAATGATTATGTCTTGTGGCGTTGAAATTTAGCGAGGTAAATAATAGCTTGAACTCGACTTATATTTCGATTTACGTAGCGCTTGTCAAAGCCTTGTGATTTACGTGGCCTTGTCGGTGATTGTGTTTGTGTCTGATTGTGAGATGTTTAGGCATTGTGCTTGGATATTGTTTGAGATGAGTAGGCGGTTATTGAGAGGTGATTCTGGTTATGTATGATTTGAGGTGACTTGAGTATCGGGGATTTGACATGTTGGGATGATTAGGAGTTAGGTGACTCTCCTTCCTTGCAGGATATGTGACGCTATCTGCCTTATACTTGGTGTATAGAGATGCCGGTGCATTATACTTAGTGTATAAGTGCGGTGTACTTATACTTGAGTGTATATAGCGGCGTGCCTTATCTTAGTGTATAAAATGATTGTGCACTATCTTTAGTGTATAGGCGGGGTGCTTTGTGTACTTAGTGTATGAGTGCGATGTGCCTTATACTTTGTGTATAAGTGCGGTGTGGAGCTTATACTTTGTGTATTAAAATGCAGGTTTTGGCCTTATCTTTGCCCGGTATAAATTAGTGGTTTGGCCTTATCTTTGCTGCGGTATAAGTGCTGGGATGATTATTGATTAGTCCATTCACTGCGGGTAGACGGATTGAGCGTATCTTGGCATTAAAAGGTGGTATATATTGGGATATGAGAGAGATAGAAGGTTTGATGACTAGAGTTTTAGTCGTTGTGAGTCTATTGATTTCTTTTACAGGTGTGTGCTTTGTGAAACCACTTATTATATCTTCATATATTATGTTTGAAAGGATTTCTGTGGAATCTGTTGTATGGCGTTTTTAGGTAGTCTGGATATATATGTATTTCATTCATATTTGACTATTATATTATTGATTGACTCGTTCAGGTATGAAGTAAGTTCGCTGCGTGTTAAGTTTCACTAAGCCTCGCGGTTCACATACACCCCGCGTTAGGCGGCATTTCGTTTGTGCCGGGTTGACGAGCGGCCGGTTGAGCAAGAAAATTTGTTGAGAGTTTTTTGTTCAGTGGCTAGGTCGGCATCGGGTGTGAGGATCCTGCGTTTTGATGTGTTTGTCAAGCCCCATTTTGATTGTTGTATTTTCGTTTTGAAAACTTTAGCCTTGTCGGTGTCGTCGTTTGTATTTGATGCAAGTACTTACTCTCTTTTTGTAGCCTTGCCGGCGTGCATTTATTTGGGATATGTTGTAAATATATATGGAGTTAGTTGAATGTCGGTGATGGATTATAAATTTTACTTGTTTTTTGATTTGGGAAACTTAGTGTGATCCGTTTTTGGATGAAAGCAATTGTGTTTTAAAGGCGAATTCGTCAATCGGTTTAGTGACTCTGGTGTTAGAATTTTAATGACTCGCCTCGGGGCGGCCGACACAGGCGGTCGTTGCTTCGATCTGTAAATTGCAACTTCTCATTTCCATTTGAATTACTTTCAGCTGCGGCCTCGTGACTCCCGACTATCTTTGGCAAAGATACCCGATAGTATCAATCTTTGTAATTAAATCCTCGAAGTTAACTTCAACTTGATAGACAGGTGATTTATCAAACTGTGAAATCATTAAGGTGCTAGCAATCGGGTATTCATTAACATCTTGAAGCGGTTGCTTAATCCCATTGTACCTTATTGATAGCGGGATGGTTTAGCCGCCATAACCGACAAGCTATCGTCGAATACTTTGTCGTGGTCTCTGCCATTGGCAACAACGTTTCTAGACAAGCACGGTGCCATACCCAGAGACTTGTCTGTCTAGCTGGATTAAATGATCTCCATATTTGCGGGCTTAGCCTAAGGAAACTATGAAGCTTATTTCCCGTACAAATAATCCTCCATGTTCATCTTCGATGGTAAATCAACCCGTCAATTTATACACAACATATCGATCGCCGTACTTGCCATTGAATTCCGGATAAACTATATCTAGATTCGAAACTTTCAGCCAAACTCACGATGCAGTTGTTGGGAGCGAGCGATATAACTAAGCGGATATCAACACCCCGAGCCCTACGGGTCTAATATCTCATGTAATCGAACAAAGCAATAATTGAAAATACGAAAGTAAATAACACGAGATCTTTATCACAGGTTCCTACTCGAAATTAGATCCTGTTGCTCCAGAAATCAACTAGAAAGTACTCTCAATGATTACAAGAATCTATCAAACTAAGCTTCTCCAATTGAGTAATACTTTATAATTTAGTATTCTCAATGACAAATCCCACTCTAGATTAGCTTTAAATGATATCTGAATGATGATACAAATCAAGTAAGGAACAACTCTATTGAATTTGGAACAAAAATTTAGAGAGAAATTGGAATTTTATGGATACAAAAATAAATGTGGCTAATCCCATTTATTATAACGAACGCCGTGTCAGAGACCCCATCGAGATCTCGATGGCCTCGAAGAGGTCTCGATCGGTATACATTCGGCCTTCATAATGTCATCGAGACCCCATGAGACCTGGGGTCTCGATGGGCTCCTCGAACCGGCTCCATTTGTGCATCAGACCACGGTCTCAAAGTTCTCGTCACTGCTCTTAATGACTTTTGAAAAATGCCGCTAGCAATAGTATGTTATGGTTCTATAGTTTTAGAATTTGTGGCTACAGTTTAGCCAAATGCCTTATTTTATAATTTTTCAGTAAAATATGTTAATTCTAAATTATTATATGCAGTCGATGCAGAAAATGAGAGCGCAGCCTCTGAACCAAAGGCTACTAAGGAGACCATTGATTTCAAGGAACTCAAACGAGTAGATCATATACTTGCATCGCTTCAGCGGAAGGTACTAAATACATTTTCTGCTCTTTCTTGCTCCCTGCTGATAAAAGATTGATCAAATTCAATCACCAGGGGACTACTGAGTAGTGCATAAATTTTCAAAGATTATTCCATCTCTTAGTGACATGCATTTAGCAGACATTGATTGATCATTCTCTTGTAAGGTAACTCAAGCTTCTTGATTCTAATTAGCAGACAGTACCGGTTTCTTATATTATCTATCATTGAGTAATTCTATAATTGACATTAGCTTTGAAACAATCATCGAGAAATTAAGACGAAGGCATGTCATCTTGAGTCATACATTTAGCACAGTTATATTATGGCTAATGATTTTGACACTATTTTTATTGTGGCACTCCACTCATTTGTTATTATTCATCTACTTTTATACTAAAAGTGAAGTAATACGTTATCTAGATTAGAGTTAAAATTTATTGACCTATATTATATGGTAACCTAAATTTTTCCTCTTTGTTAAGGAACTTCATTAAAAATTTACTTAGTAGTGGATAAAATGCTACCCATATTTGTGTTCAGTTGCTTAGATCATTATTTTCTTGCTACTATATAATGTATTATTCAAATTGTATTCAATATACAAAAAACAAAAATACGTAGTATATTGCTGCTACTATATATAATGTACGGGTATTGATAGTTATTATTCAATGTTATTAATGTTTTATTTAAATTTGTATGCCACATGAGCAACATAATTGTATCGATTGAATTATTAAAGTATGTATCTAATTGTGAGGTGGGTGTTGTCCAAGAGTAGTATCTAGTGGTAATAATAGCCGGTGCGAGGTAGTATCCGATTCTTTGGTATTTATTAAGGTAGTATCGAGGTTGTGTTGATGGAGTTCTAAGTAGTATCGATTCTTTGGTATTGTTTCCCTTAATGATCGTATGATCTCTCCATGACCTCCGGTATTATCTACGTTTGGTTGCAATATGATGGTATGCTCACCTTAGAGAAAAACTTTTAGATAATAATGAATATGGAACTTGTTTGCGGGCGGAAAATTGCCGTTATTCTTTTTCGGTAAGTAGTATCGGTAATAGCTAATGCGATGCAATTGATGAGAAATTCCATTGTGTCGGGCGATTTCCTTGAGATACCTTGGCCTTAGAATACTCATGCAATTACTGCTCATAGCGTTGTTGGTGCATGATGAAGTGCTTGTTTTCCTACGTAGTTTACCTTGGAGGCTGCTAGAGATTAGGTTCCCATTATGAAATCTTTGTCCACTTATTGCATATGGTAGTGTTTTTATTATATATCCAGCGACTCAGTATTTGAAAATCACATAAGCTGATGAAGATGATGATGGTAGTGGTAGTGGAGGCTGCAATTGAAGAATTTGAGCGCATGATTGCAAATGTTGGATGGTATAAGAAGATATATATAGAAAATAAAAGAACATGCTATTCTTGTAGTTATCGATGATAAGCGAGAATTGAAGATAAATATAAGCTTGCTTAGTTTAGCAATTATGGGAGCTATTTTTTTATATTTACAATAGACAACAACTTTGCTTATTTTTTTATTGATTATTGAATTTTCAATAATGTGTTTGACATACTATGAATTATATCTTATTGGATTATTTGAATAAGTTAACTATAATTTTATCAATATATTTTCTCGTGATTTATTCATATATGATAAAATGTTTCTTGATTTTTTCAATAATGATAATAATAATAATAATAATAATAATAATAATAATAATAATAACAATAATAGTGTTACTTAATAATGAACAATGTTACATAAAGAATAAATATATAATCGAAAGTGTTCTTAAAGATATTTAAAAATGTTACTAATAATAAAAAGTGATACATATATAATCAAATAGTGTTACTTAAAGAAATTTAGAGATATCGAAAAGTGATACTAATAGTAAAATAAGTGTTACTTTAAATAAATTTGGACATATCTAAAAGTGTTACTAATTGTAAAATAATTATTTCTGATAGTGTTCTGGCAGTCTTACTTAAAAAATTTGGAGATATCCAGCTGTTACTTAGAGTAAAAATGTGTTACTTAACAAATTTTGAAACACTTTAAAGTGTTCCAAAATTTCTCTACAAAAGTGATAGATAAGATGACTTTATAGAACACGTATTAAAGTGTTACCATAATCTAAAGTGATACACAAGAGCATAGAGTACACGGTAGAAGTATCACCCAGTGTTACCTATGGTATAGTAACGAGTTTAGATCGTTTATGTATCGACTTTTATTGGTTCCACCTAAAGCCATTTTCTACTAATAGTATTTGGTTAAAGGCGGAATAACCAGTGATAATATGTTCTGGCTTGAACTACCAAGCAAGTTTCAACATTATTTGAACTTGCTCGATGTTGGTATTCTTTTACCCGTGGTAAGGACAGCATTTGAGCGATACAGCGTCATCGATTATGGGAACTCTGGTACTTGATAACATCGCTTGACTATGTGTTTCACTGCTCACACGTCGGTACTTGATACATCGCGAAATATGTGTTTTCACTATCTGAAGCACATACGGTACTTAGTACATAAATTGTGATAAGCGCTATATGAGCACATTTGAGTACTTGGTATATACGGTGCATTTTTTTTAGATTTATACGTTTTACGGGGGAGGGGATACGTTTTTAGTTATACGGTATGCGGGAAGAATTCAAGTTAAAGTGGAGATTTGTTGAAATGCGTTGAATTAAGTTATGAAAAAGTCCAGATCTATGCTTTGGAAGAAAAGTATCAAGACTTGCCCTTATAAAAAGACTTTAGCTTTCTTAGTTATTCATTACAGTAAATAGTTAGTGGATTTTGCTATATTAGTATTATCTGATTATTTGGAGTTATAATTTCTAATTCTTCCCATACGTCATAATGAAATTTACGGTGGCTGCGCTTGGGAATTAGTTCAAGCGTTGCTTTTTTGAGATACCACGTAAAGAATGCGGTGTTATTTCTTTTTTGGCTTGCTTTTTATTTAATTCTTGGTCTCGATAGATGCTTTGTTTATAACAAACGTTTGTTATAATAAATATTGTAGTATAGTTCCCTACTCACAAAACTATTATCTTTTGATGACTGATAAACACGGTTGAAAGTTAGTTTTAGGACAAAATATGTTTTGACATAATAAACGTCAAATTAGGCCCCGTAAAACATTTGGTAAAATGATTAATATAAGTTTAGAATGATCTTATACATGTTTTGGCATAATCATTAACTGTTTTTTAGTGAGAGTTAGTAATTGATAATATAGTTGATTTTAGTGTACCTTGCTTCATGTTAATGGCATTATATTAATTTAGTCCCGAATATTATGTTGTACTATGATCCCTAAAAGTGATTAAATAAAATGGTGAGAAAAATGTCAACATTTTTAGGTTTCGGTGATAATCTGCTTGATATTTGTATCAAATTTTTTTAGGACTAATCTACAATAATATTATTAAATGAGATTAAATTGTATCAAAGTCACACTATCTGAAATTATATTAGTTGTTAACTTATTTATTGACACCAGTATGTTATGTGAAGATCGTACGCAGTAAATGACAGGTTATCTATTCTTAGTTTTCATTTAGCCAATATATTCTTTCTTGTATTTTTTTTTTATATTTCATGTCATACAAGCATCATATGAAAGCAGTAGTCAGTTTGTATAATACATTTCAATAGCCATCGTCGACCTGTATCAGTAATCACTTGCCTTTTAAGCATTTCCATACTTTAGTAGTATTATTAACTCTCATTTCCTCACCTTGAAATTCTTTCATCATTTCCTGATTTTCTTCCCCATATTGATGGTATGCCTGAACCTGAATGTCAAGAGAAAGGTACTATTTTCATTCTTATACATTTCTGAGTACATCCTCTCCTTTTTTATGAAGAAATAAATCCTAAATCTACCAAGTTTCGTTCTCTTGATCTTTCTTTTTGCCCTTCAGTTTGTGCCCTTCAGAAGTTGTGCCAACACTAAAAAGAAAGAACAAATCATAAAACAATCCAAACTATCGAAAGTTGAACACAATTGAGATTTTCTTTCTTGGAAATTAGATGAAGTTAGAAACAAGAAACTCTGATCATCATTTTCCAAAATAAAACTCCAACTATATACATTTTATAATTTTGGATCTTATAAGTTTATTCTATTTTCAGGGAGAGATACGAAGAGGAGATAGCTAAGAAGATCAAGAGAGAATCAGATGCATGCTTGTTTCATCAGCAAATAGCATTGAGGCAGAATATGATGTCTTTGCCTCCGTCATTAGGGACATTAAATACAATAACACCATGTGCAGCTTGTAAATTGCTGCGAAGACGGTGTGCTCAAGATTGCCCCTTTTCGCCATATTTTTCACCTCATGAACCACACAAATTTGCTTCAGTTCACAAAGTTTTCGGTGCAAGCAACGTTTCCAAGATGCTAATGGTATTTTTATATTCAACTTTATTACATTAATTTATACTCCGTAATACTTTCGTATATGTTTCCATGGTTAATGTTAAGTTGATACTGAGTATTTGTTTTTATTGTCTTCGTGAATTCATAAAATGATATACCCTTTCTTCTCTTACATCATAAACAATTGGGACTGATATTAAATACTCCTACGGAGTATTATGAAGTACAACAAATAAAGTATATACTACTTTATTAGTGATAACTCAAGCGAGATAATTGTCGATTTTGATTCACACATATTCGGATCAGAGTTTGTGATATAGTCTCATACATAATTACACTCGAGGTTTCAAATGTTGGATAATGGAGTCCCACGTCCCAATTGTTAAAATGGTCTCAAATGAGTGGGCGTAGACTGCAACTTTGGTCCCCCAATAGTGGCGGCGTAGCATTTTGGTCACCAATAGTGGCAGCAGGTGTTGCTTGACTTTTTGGTTACCGATGAGTGGCTTAGCGGTGTTGTACTTTGGTCACTTGATAATACTTAATTTTAAGATTGAGTTTAGATGGAGGCACGAGTTTGAGGACCAAAGTGCAACAATTATGTCACTATCGGGGTTTAAGTCTTTCGTTAATACTGGGAACACCAAAGTGCAATCGTACCCACTTATGCGAACTGGCTGACAATTAACTCCTCAATATAACAAATGTTACATTTTCATCCATGTTTTTAAGGTCCTAAACAAGGATAAATGTGCAAAATTTGTCACTTTTGAAGCCATATTGTAATATTTATGTAATTTAATAATTTGCAACAATGTAATTATCTTAGACTAAATTGTAATTTAACGCCACTATTTTTGACATTAAATCAACACTTAAATCTAAGTTAGGCAAACCTCTTCCAATGAACTAACCAAGTAAAAGCTTACTTAGATTATGCTTCCCTTACCTAGCTCTTCAAGTACTATCTAATTAAAGGCATATTTGTTAAAATCATTAAAAACGTAAACTTAATTAATTCAATATTTTTTTGATTAAGTTTGTTTGATAATTAAATATTTTAAGGACCGAATAAATTAAGATCATATCAAAATCCTTAACAAATTTTTAAGTTAAAATTCTTAACTTAATTTTTTCCTCTTAAAAAAATAAGAAGTGATAAAGTCCAAATTTACATACTTCTCCTCTCATAATTTTCTTCACATCTTATTTATCCGTCCATTAAATTAATAATAGTAATAATAAAAATAATAATAGAATATTAAAAATAAAAATAAAAATAAAAGTAATAATAATAATAAAATAAATAAAAGTAAAAATAATAATAAGAATAACAATAATAATAAGCATAATAAATATAATAATAATAAATTAAAAATAATAATAAAAATAATAATAATAAAAATTATTATAATAATAACAAATATAATAATAATAATAATAATAAGAATAAAAAAATCAATAATAATAATAATACTAAATAATAATAATAATAATAATGTATAAACTATAATAATAATAATATAATAAAAATAAAATAATAAAAATAATAATAACATTATTAATATAATAACAAAAATAATAATAATAATAAAAATAATTATAATAAAAATAATAATAATTACAATAATAATAATTAATAATAATAATTATTGGTGACAATTTATAATTATGATAATAATAGTATAATAATTGTAATTATTATTATTATAATAATTATAATTATGATAATAATTAAAAACTAATAATAATAATTATTATTATTATAATATGATATAATAATAATTAATAATAATAATTGTAAAAACTACATGGACAGATCCATAGCAGTTTCCAGCATGGAGTGTTCATTTCATCACTCAAAATACAAATATTTGATATGCATATTCATTTTGAAGAGAATAAAAGTGAATAAAAGCAATAAAAAAGGACTTGAGGCAAGTTTAAATTAGGAATCTTAGATAACTTTATCAAAGATTTAACCATTTAAGCTATTATTTAAATTATATGATACTCAAGTAAATACCAAAAAACACATTATGGGTCGTCCTACTTCAGGAAGTACATACTATGTAAAATTTACTATAATCAATAATAACAATTCTCTAAACAATAATGTCCTTGTATATTTTGTCTTTGAGATTCAATACATAATTTGTATGTACCGGCTAAGATGAATATTAATGGTATGTACCGGCTAAGATGAATATTAATGAAAATTAAACTAATACATAATAGATAACTAATACTCTATCTATTTGTAAAAGATTTGTAACATTTTTACTTTTTGATTTTTTAATAGTTGAACTTTGACCATAAATATTTTTGTTTGTATTATATAATATTTGATGAAAAATATATCAATGTAAAGAATTTGAAAAAAAATTTATTAGTATATTTTTCATAAAATATTATAAAATAACATAAATAAAAATATATACGGTCAAACTTCAACTATTAAAAAGTCAAAAGTCAAAATGTGACAATCTGTTGGGGAAGGAGGGAGTAATAATGAAAAATAAATTCTCCTTGTCCATCTCAAGAGATTGTCCAAATGAATTTCTAGTAGTAAAAAGTAATAAATTTTTGTTTTAGTTGACACTTCTAACGTTTATTTAAATTTAACTTCATGTTAATACTAAAATATATGAAAATAAATACTAGTGTCTGTATTCTTCATCAAAGATCATAAAAATATATAAAATACATAAGTTCAAAACTTAGTTAGTTATTTATAAAAATTCAATTGTAATTAAGGACAATTCTTTTGAGATGGAGGGAATATTAAAAATAGTAATATTAACCATCGTTGTCAAATTTGGCAACAATTATATAATAGTTTTATATGTTATGAATTGATGGCATTTTGACTAAACAAAATTATTGAACAACACAAGTATTGCTCAAAGCTAAATTTGTACCAATATAAGGATAGTTTCCTCAATTTTCACATCATCATATTATTGTATTTCTTATTTCCTTATTGGTGTATGTACTAATTAACAGAGTCTATATATATTATGGCAATAGGAGGTTCCAGAAAGCCAAAGGGTAGATGCTGCGAACAGCCTTGTCTATGAGGCAAATGTGAGGATAAGGGATCCTGTTTATGGATGCATGGGAGCGATTTCTGCTCTTCAACACCAAGTTCAATTACTGCAAGCGGAGCTTGATGCAATAAAGTCTGAAATAATCAAGTACAAATATAGTGAAGATGAAGCCAACAACACTATTGATAATAATAATAACAATAATGTCCTAATAACGCCATCGTCCCATTTTACGTTGCTTTCTTCTGGAGTTGTGTCCATTGTTGCATCCACGCCATCGCTTCCTCCACCGCCACCCTCCCTTACCTGCTCGACGACTTCTTCCCCTATGTATACTTCAGCTTCCACTGCAGCCAACGACTTCAGTACAATGTCGAACGAGAGTAATTCGTATTTTGGTTGATTTCACCTTTTTTATACACAATGTTTCAGGCTCACCATAATTTGTGTACATTACTGATGTAAGACCAGTTAATAGTTTCAATAATAAGGAAAATAAATTGAGAAATTACATCAGTTTACTGATTTATGGCTGATGAATGTAATTCTTACGGTGCTTAAAATAATACGTTTAATATCAATTCAGGTATTTTATTTTACTCCGTATGTATTTACTTTTTCTCTTTGAAATTTTTCGTAACAGGAGTAGTGATGGTAATAAGTGGTACTGATGTCAATCGGTAGGAAATGTAGGATTTGGGAGGGTTTATTTATATGACACACCCTATCTCCGATCGTCTAACTTAATGAACTCGTTGACCAATCTATCCAAATTATATGGAGCTAATTGTCAATTTGATTTCAGCTGAGTGGGGAGAAGCGGTCTGTTTTCTGCGTTTGATTTCGGAATAGTTATATTGTTGCATATTAGTCACGAGAAGCCAAATATTGCGGAGTTCTTAAAAGAATAGAGAGCCGAATGTCTGCTTGTTTGTCAACTTTTCGAGAACCATATTGCAACTTGATTATCTGCTTTTTGTTAGCTGTCTGCAGCAATATAATTTAGGACCAAGCAATCGGCAATTACCATTTCAATGCAACTTCATAAATATTGTAACTTTTTATGAAACTTTATTGCTTCATAATTATATTTCATAATCCAGACCTATAATTAACATAAATCATAATCATAAAATCATAAGTAGTATTCAAAGTCCATTAAAAAAAGTCTATATATACTCCATCCATTTCAATTTAATTAATATTTTTATTTTTTGATACAAAAGGCTAGGAATTATCAATTAGTTTGTATAATTCTAATAAACACTCCCCTAAATATAATCATTTAATTGAATTTTATAATTTTTTATAAAAACGATTGGTCATTACTAACTTTCAATTGATTTATGAAAACTTACGAGATAATAATAATATGGAAATACTTTTTTGAAATAACTTTGTTAAAAGGTATAAGTATTATTTTAATATTCTACAATCGCTCGATTGAGTGTTGTGTGGTAAGAATAAAAATTTGTAGTCGTATAATGGCCCTGTCGGTTGGGTGATAATAATATAAATTCGAGGGTAGAAATAAAATGTCTTCGAGTTGTTAATAATTAAGCAGAAGATAAATAAAGCTTAATTTCTTAGAAACGGAGATGCTTAATGCAAAATATCTCCTTGCGACCCTACATCATGATTCACGCTTAAATGTAGGCTTCATGACCGTCCCACTTCTTAAAAATCTCGATTGAGCCGTACTTCCCGCTTTCTTGATTTTTTTTTATTTTCTTGGTGAAATATTGTTGAATAAAACCCATGTCCTTGTTCGCTTAGATTATCGAAGGTATGATTTTAATCTTGACTCTACGTTATTTTGAGCTATAGTTGACTATTTCTACTTGGAGTTGACTTTGAGTTTAAGACTTTAAAAATGGTATATAGGTATAAATGCAGGCTTAGATTATGTGGTTAAGTTATAATAATTAATTTTGGGGTTGAAATGTGTTGAGCGTTGTTAGTTGACTTTATGTTGACTATTTCCAAATCACCCTTTAAATTGTAAAAGTATATTATTGAACCTTAATATGATTGTTTTGAATTTTAAAGGTTTTTCTTTTATATTGTTGGAGAAGATTATGTTGAAATGGATTTGTGTAAAAGTGAGTATATTTGAGTTTTGGAATTAAATTGTTGAAAATGGAGTAAATTAGTTTGGGAAAAATTGATTATGGAGTGGAATTAGAATTTGTTTAAGTGTTGAGTGGTGGGGTTGGGGTGGGGGGCCGATTATGGTGGGGAGATGGGGTGGTTGAATTTTTTGTTTCATCCGATTGTTTAACACGGTAGTAATCGTTCCACCAAAAGTTGACATATTGGTAGCTTCTAAAATAGTAAGAAAGGGTTAGAAAGTTGAACTAAAATGTGTTAAGGTTAACTTGAAACTTTAAGTTGAGTAGTTGTTGACCTAAACCTCTAAAATGGAATTGTTTAAGTGAACACATAAATGGAGTTAGAATGGTAGTAAGTAGTAATTGTATCTTTTTCGGGTTTGTGGTTAGGCGTGGAGCGTGGGAAAGGCACTTGGATTAATTAGGCGAGGCGCTTAATATTGCTAGCCAAGGTGAGTATTTATCTCACGGGTGTAGATTAGTTTACTTCTTCGTGAATGTGTTGAATTTGGTGATAATTGTGAGCATGTTTATCTATATATTTTTGTGTTGATTGTTTGAGTATGATTAGTTGGTTGAGTAGTTGGGTTGTGTGTGGTATTTTTGTGGGATTTATAGGCGTTTTGAGATGAGGTTGAGTTGAGTTAGGATGAGTTGTTTTCCGGGGCTGTTTTGGTCATTTTGGGTTTTAGGGTGTTTTTGTTGGTTGGAGTGGCATATAATGAGTTGTGTAGTGGTTGTTGATGTATGTTGAGTTGTACTATCCGGTATTGCCTTGTACTTCGGTATGAGTGTGTTGTATTTGCCCATAGCACCTGCGTTACCCCGAAGTGTGTTGTTTAGCTTATGTCGGCCGGCGTAAGACTAGGTTTGAGGTTGATTATATCTTGGCGTTAGTTGTTGAAAATCAGTTATGTTGAGTTGATGAGTTGTTTGGATTGTGGGTTGAGTGAATGCTTGGTGTGTTGGCAGAGTTGTGGAGTTGGATGGTCTAGTTGTTTAGACGTGATGTTTTACATTGTTGGTTGATAGCGTAGAGTTGTGGACTTAATTGGATATTGTTGTCGCTGTTTTCCTGAGATGCATGATTATCATTGTTGGATGTTCTTTATTAGAATGTGCATGTTTAGTTTGATGGGCCTATGGATTTATGATCATAGTAATGTCGGTTTTGATATACGTTTATGATGCAAGCATGATAATGATATTTTCTGTTATTATGGCCTTGAGTTGTATAGTATTCTGCAATACCTATCTAATTATGCGAATTTAACTATCCTTATATGTGCTTGCATGGGTGTGAGATTAATTTGTTCCACTCTTGAGGTAAATATTCACTAAGCTTCGCGGTACTACTACGCCCCCAGTCGCTATGGGCGGCATTTTATTTGTGCTTGAGGTTGAGGTGGTGCTTTAGCGTTTTGAGAGCGTTCGTGTGTTAGGTGCCTTAGTACCTAGGTGAGCGACGGGTTGCCATAGAACCTCACTTGATCTTGTTGTTTTTTTTTATTGTAGTCAGTTTCTATGTTTGTTATTTAAAATTTCGAGGCGTATTGTTGTTGATATGTTATGCGTGAGATTGTTGTATATTGGTTGTGTTGTGTGGTTAGGAAATATCACGATGGATTATTTTTCTTAAAAGCCCGATCTTTTCGGATGTATCTTGTTTTATTGGTTTTTGTAATTACAATTGGGTCTTTTGAACTTGAGTCATCCATTAATTTGGTGGCTTTTTGGTGTCGAGATTTGGGCGATTAATCTCGGGGCGGCGATGCAGGCGGTCGTTACACTTTTGGAAACAAATTCGGTGATATAAATTTTAAATTTATATAAACAAATAATAAAAAGTAATTTATGTACAATATTGTCATATATAATTCAACATAAACGATAGGTTTATTATGACATAACATTATTTAAGTTACTTTATAATTAATTTCATTAGTTTTGTCATATACCTCTAAATAACCATCCTAATTGTTACACAACTAGTAGTCCATGCAATTTGCAAGAAAATTCTAGATTATAAGTGCAATGATTCCTAAAATTACAAAATAGGTTGCACAAAAAATCTTTAAAGTTTACACGCACCAAAATTACAGAATTCTAGCTAGTATGTTAACTAAGGTTCAATGATGACCAAACAGATCACACTACCTAGAGACATTATTCAAGACCATTGACATTTGTCTATAAACTTGACTATTGCATAGTTGATAGTTTTATTGGTACATAATACCCCTGAGTTTTTTATGATCACTATCGCCATATTCTTTCTTACTCGCCTGTTTTAGGACCTCGCCTTTCTGGATGGACCTAGCCTTAGAACATGACCAAGTATTGCTTCTAACTTTTGAACCCCGATGATAGGGGCCGACCTCGGCTTTCGAACCGAACTATGTAAATTTGCCGCCTTCATTTTGAACCTTAGACTTGACCTCGGGCAGCTTGCGCCTCGAACTAGCTCACCGAGGCTTGACTTTCACTACGTACAAAGGCCGGGCCGACTTCTTAGACAAGAAAAAAAGAAGGGGAGATGAAAACCCATTCCCGATTGCCTTTGATTCTCATTGGAATGGAACCTCCTCGACTTCGCCATTAAAATGGGATCTTGTTCAATTTCCCTCTTGAGATAGGCAAGCAAGGACTTTTGAGGTGGAAACTTGAGCCAACTAGACTTGTGCTTCATCTTATGCTTTTGGTACTTGTGGAGGCTTGGGACTTTTGCTTATTCATCTTTTGGTATCTTTCTTTCCATCCACGACTTTGTTGTTTGCTTTGGGACTGTTCCACCTTCGGTTGGGAGACGAGGGCCTTCCACTTTTCGAGGATCTTTTTCACCGTGCGAGTAAGACACTAAAGAGATCAATGGTTGAGAATCTTCCATCGCTTGCTCTTCTCTAACGAGAAATCATGATCGATCGGATTAGTTGAAGCAATATTAGGCACCGCTTGCGCGACCAACAGGACTAGCGAATCTCTTGGAAGGAAGTCAAAAGAGAGTCTATATTAAATAGATAAGGAAGTCGGGGATAAGCAGTATAGCGGCGGGAGGCTAACGGGCAAGTGCTTGGTAGGCAAACAAACAACAAGTGAGCGGGGTGGGGCACTCGAGAAGAAAGGGGGAGCCTGCTTGGCAGTACAAAAAATTGGCCCCTCTACTTTCTTAAAAGCAAGGACCAGCTGCTTGAGAATTCAAACCAGGACCTATGGAAGTCGGAGGCTTCGTCCCGTCCGATGTGGATCAAACAGTAAGGGGCCGCTTAGCGACCTCTTTTTTTATTGGTTTAATACACGGGAGAAAGATAAATGCAGGTTCCACACACCGAGACAAAGCGTCAGCGGATCACTCGCGGCGTTAGCGCATACCTCTTCGATGCGTCTTTCTGGAAGTAGGCGGGACAAGGGAAAGACCGGATGATCGGCCGAGGCTCGAGAGCGAGCTTTATTTAGAGAGAATGGGAGTGTCGAAGGCTTCGTTTCCGTTCTTGCCGGCCGTCGGAATCAAATGAAGAAGGTCGAGGACCGTTCGATTCATTAAGGGGCATAGCTAAGCCCTACTTTGGTGCCATTCCCCAAGCCTAGCCGAGGCCAATGCCGGTGTGAGGTTCTGAATCCGAAAAGTAGGGTCTCGTCATTACCAGTGCACTGACCGCGTGGTATGGCGGGCACTCAAAAAAGACTTTGTAGCGAATGATGGTCCGCCCCGCCCCAAAACTTAACATGTAGTAAGAAAGAGGCAGAACTCCATGTTGGAAGCAATCCTTATGGTTTGTTTTGATATCCGGTAGGAATAGTCAGAATAAAAGTCTTTCTTACTCGCCTGTCTATAAACAATCCTTATGGTTTTTTCTTCTCTAATCTGAATGATGGTTTCGCCTACTATATGTTAGTATTTTTTGCTATACTTCATGTTTCTCTTACTTATGGTCTTGATAAGTGATTAATTTTGTACTTTTAAACAAACTACTAAAGGAGACGTGCGATGTACTATTATAACGAATACGTATTTGTTACATCGAAATACGGTACGAGACTAGGAATTAAGTGAAAAACTTAAAAGGAAAGACACCAAGATTTTTACGTGGTATTCCAAAAATATGTTTGGGCAATCCACGGACACAACCACCATAAATTTCACTATAACAGATGGGGACATACAGATTACAGATGAGAAAACAATGCTCTCAAATCTGTAGATCACTACACCCAGCATAATAGAATTACTATCCTACACTATTCTTAGAATGAATAGAATTACTAGGATACACTATAAAAGTTTGACTGAATAGTTGAGGTTCTACTAATTATAGCAAAAACTTCGCACAACTATTAGTGCGAAGCATTATCCAACTAGACCTCGCTTTTATATGACCAAGGAAAGGTTGTGTTTTCTCCCGATGTTTGAAGTGTAGAGAGTTTTGCCGCGACTCAATTCAAGGCATTCAATTTCCAACAAATCTCCACATTGACTTGAATTCTCCACAGACGTCAAATACAGAGAAAAGCAGTCTTCCCTAAAAATCGATAACCAAAAATTGCACGAGATGTACCGTACTACGTATTGCTTTCAAATGCACGAATGCACCGAGATGTACTCGAAGTACCCGGACCCAAGTGAAACTGTTGAAATAGACTTAAATTTTAGAATAAGCCATACCACATCGAAACTTTAGGAAGAGTAGACTTATACTAGGACCTATAAATAGAGTCTTAGTGTTAGAGTATTCCTTGCATCAATAGTTAGTGGTTTTGCTATATAGTGAAAGGACTCTTGTTATTCTTGAGTGTATTCATGATTGTAATTCCTCAACTATTTAGTAATAATATTTCTCTTTCCTTCGTGGACTAATCTAGAATTACATGTGTAATTCTAGAAAAGTACGTTAAATTCTTGTGTCCATTTCTTTATCGTTTGTGCCCATTGTCTCTTTTGTTCTTTGATTTCTTTATTGTCTTCGTATTTCTAACCATTTTGTAGCTTCCGCTCAATAAATTGGTATCAGAGTCCGATTACGATTGGGAGGATGGGAGGAAGCATGAAGTTCGAAGTGGAGAAGTTCAATGGAACTAACAATTTCGGAATGTGGTAGTGCGAGGTTGTTGATGTGCTAAATCAACAAGAGCCTTGGGGCATTAAATCTTTGGAGAAAAGAAGCACGCAACAACAACGGATAAAGAATGGAAGAAGAAAAATGGGGTCGGCATGTAGGACAATACGATTGTTTTGGAGGACATCGATACTCGGTCATGAGGTTTGGACACTCAAAAACTCTAGAAGAAGCTTGTAGACATGTACATGACGAAGATCAATTCACATCGTTTGTACATGATAAAGCTATTCGGTTTGAGTTAGAGCATCACCGTGAGCGATCGCTTTCAGCCAGGTAAAAATAAAATTTTAGCGATTTGTAAGTAGATGCGAAATTGAGGATGAAGACATGGCCTTGTTGTTGCGAACTTCGTTGCGGAACTAAAATATGATGACCTTATCACTACTTTATTATATGGTAAGAGATAAAATCAAATTTGAAGACATGTCGAATACACTACTTGACAACCCAATCGGAAGAAGATGGAAGTTGTGGAACACAAAGACCAAGTGTCTGAAGAATTGACAGTTAATGAAGGAAAGAAAAAATATGGTATGATGTCATCTCGGAATTCACAAAAGAAGAAAATTGCAAAAGATCAATGTTCTTCTTGTTACAAAGAAAGAAAATTTGGAAAAATTGGATTACCCAATTTGAAGAACAAGCGGAAGCGAGAATGTGAGCTATAGGCTGAAGATGAAAGAGGAGACAAGTTTGTCTTGGTAGGCTCTTGAGAAGCTTACAAGTTGCAATGAATGGATCATGGATTCGGGTTGTTCATATCACATGAGTCCGCACATGGCATTATTTTCTCACTTCATTGAGTTAGAGGGTGGAGTTGTCTTAATGGGAAACAACAACGCGTGCAAGATTATGGGAGCTGGAAAAGTCCGTCTGGCCATGAATGATGGTATTATCAGATTGATGGAGAATGTTCGTTACATTCCAGATTTGAAGAAGAACTTGATTTCATTAGGAACTTTAGAAGCCAAGGGCTGTAAAGTCGTACTTGAAGGTGGTTCTATCAAGGTAAGTACAAGATTCTTCTACAAGGAAAAAGAAGGGGCAACCTTTATTATCTTGAAGGTAAATCGGTTGCGGGTTCTGTTTCAATGGCTGATAACAACAATGAATCTATTCTATGACATCATGGGTTGGGAGCAACGAGGTGGCGGACTCAAGTCGACAAGGGGTTATTGAAGGGGCGCCAAAGAAGGTAAACTTGTTTTGTGAGCATTGCGTCCATGAGCGAGCAGCTGGAGCTAAGGTGCATGAGTGATGTTTGGGACCATGTCGAAAATGCTTCTTTTAGGAGGTAAAATCATACTTAAGTAACCTTTGTTGATGATGTTTCAAGAAGAGTATGGGTTTACACAATGAAGAATAAGTATGAGGTCGTTGATATCTTTCGAGAGTGTAAGAAATTAATAGAGACTCAAACTAATCGGAAATTAAAGTGTTTTGGGTAGGATAATGGCGGCAAGCCTAAATCAGATCGCTTTGCTCGTGTGTGTGAAATGATGGCATTCTGAAGACATTTTTTCGTGTCACGTACTCCTCGGCAAATGGAGTCGAGAAAGAATGAATGACACGTTGTTAAAAGGTTCATTGTATGCTTTTCAACTCACGGGTTGGGAAAGGGGAATATTGGGCGGCATTGGCGTGCGCTTGTCATCTCGTCAGCAGAGGCTTCCGTCAAGCTAGCGCTCGATAATTCGAACTTCCTTTGGAGGTGTGGTCGGGTATTACTGTTGCTTATTCTGACCGGATTTATATATTTGGATGTCCAAGTTATTATCACGTGAAAGAGTCCAAGTTAGACGCTAGAGCCAAGAATGCCATCTTATTGGGATTTGCTAGTGGTGTGAAGGGATATCGTTTGTGGTGTCCGGAGTAAAAAAAGATAGTTATAAGTAGGGATATTACATTTGATGAGATGAGTATGCTTGGACAATGAACAATAGCAAATGAGGTTGGGTGGAGCTTGACGAGGGTACTCCAAAACCGATGGAACAAGTTGGTTCAAATGTTCAAGAGGACTCGATTGTAGTTGAAGTTGTCGCGGTTCCCAGTGATGATGGGGCTTAAGGTGATGAGCCTATTGCACTTTTCAAACCCAAAAGAAACACTAGGAAACCAGCAAAGTTCAACGATATTGCAGGTGTTGGAAATCAGAGTATCTTGATTTCTATAATTGTGCCTGTTGCGATTGTTGTAACAATTCATTTGCTAGTTTTAGTTAAATGAGATTACACAAACTAAGTGTTCAATAAATAATAATTGTAAATTACTAAAATGGAACTCACGATAATATTAGGGTTACATGCGGTTGCTTTAGATCCCGTGCATGCTTAGATATAATAATCATAATGGTCAATTATAATATTATACGGCTAATATTATCTAAGACCAGGATGTCACACACATACAATGACGTTGAGGTATATTCCATGAATGGAATTAAATCGAGATTGTTAAATTGGGAGTTGATTGAAATCAACGAGATACCCAATCGAGAGTTTTACATTGATAATGTAAAATACAAATTGGACAAAATCGAATCAATTAAATTGCTATTTCAATTAACCGTTTAATGAGGGAAGCTATAAGTTAGTTAACGGCTTAACGAGTTAACTATTTACCAAACGAGTTAAGCTATTCGACTGAAACCAAAGGGGACTATATAAGGAAATAGATGTAATGAAAAACCTAAGAATTTCATTTCATCCTCTCCCCTAAAAGTTTTCGGCCGCCCCCTCCCTCTCTCCCTTTGGGTTTTTGAGTCAAAGTTTTGACTCAAATTCTTGTCCAATTGCTCATAGATTCTAGCAAGTCCAATAGCATGATTCAACCGCTCTTGGGTGTCTTCTTGGAGGCATTTCACTTTTTGAGGTCTTTGAGGATTTGCGGAGGATTCGGGAGATTAAAAGTTCATCGTTTCGTTGTGTTTGCCAAATGCTTTCTCGTATTCATACGTGTATGAATTATATCGTGTATGTTTTTCATAATTCGTTATTATACATTTATTCGATCTTGATTGCATTTGTTTATTTTGTTATGAACAAGTTGCATCCCCTATGATGGCATCATGAGCATGTTTAAGTTGTATAATTTCGATTATATTTATATATAATTTGTTATATAAACACATTTTATATCGATTTTCATATTATATATTCTTGACCATGAATATATGTTATGAAAAATTGATTCATGAATAAATATGTATTCTATACTGTTTTCAAGTTCATCATATTGTTAATTTTGATGATTTGAATTTAGATTTGTGTTTCATGAAATGAAAGGGTTTTTAAAACATGTTTTGATTAAAATCTAAATATTTTTATTGGATTTGAGGTGTTTAAAATATTCTAAAAAATTCCACCAATTTTAGATACGCATTTCGAGAGGACGAGAAGTATCTCTAAATAAATTCATAATTCTTTGGATTGTTTAAATTAATCCCCAAAATAATTTTTTTATTCTTGGAATGCTTGATACGCTCAGTAAATTTTTGTAAATTTTTATTACAAAATTCCAATTGGAAACATTCAAATCGATTTTTTCAAACATTTGGTCAAATCGAAAAAAAACTAGAATTTTGTGAAAGCAAGGCGTGGCAAATGGCCTCGAGTAAGTATCGGTAATGGCAGGGCGTTTAATCCCACCGTGGGCGCGTCTACGGAGACCAGCCCATGGTCAGCGTGTCGACCGAGAACCGGCGGAGGAGCCATTAAGATCCGTGGTGTTCTTAAATCGGATTTTGTTGTTACAAAACCTTAATCCATTTTAAAATTATTAATTTTAGTTTTTTTGTCTATTTATTATCATTTATTGCTTTGATAACTGTAATTATCAATTTTTATGATAATAAGTTTAATTCAATAATCGCTACGTAATAACCGTTACGAAAAAAAAAAAAATTATAATTTTTCGATTGTGATTGGGACAGGGGGATAGTATAAATAATCACCGATGATAATATTATTTCGTAAAATTTTTTAGCTTTAATTACATTTATAATTTACTTGATTTTGCCATGGAATAATCTTTGGAATCGGGTTCATTGGAGATTTAAGTACGATGAGGCGGAGTATTAGCAGAAACGAGCAGGGACTTCAGTTTTTAAATATGCAGTCGAGAGCTTATTTCACATCATCATTTTTGAGTTCATCTTTGTTCCTTTTTCCCTCATAGGGCCGAGATTGTACTTTACTCCCAAAAATTTATTTTCGTTTCTCTGCTTTTGATTGGCGGCTGAGCTTCAAGAGATCGTTTGTAGAATATCGTTCTCCCACGTCGTTCTCTTCGAGGTTAAAGGTATGAAAGTTCAAGTCTTTTGGATATTTCTTGGGTTTTTGACATGGTTGACTTTTAGTTGACTTTTCCATAATTCAATTTTATGATGAATCTTAGTTGGTTATGGGTTACGTAGCGTATATAAGTGATTAATTAAGTGATTTAAGTCGTTTTGAGGATGTTATGGTAGGTTGACTTTTAAGGGTTTCGGAGTTGACTTTTGGGTGATATTTTTTTTTAAGACTTTAAATGTGTAGGGAGGTTATGTTGAGACGCCTTATTATAGTTATTGTGATATTAAATTGGTGATTTAAAATTGATTAAAAGGCGATTAGGTTGAAAAAGTGTTAATTCAGAGTTGAGTTATAATTGATATTTTTGGGTATAAGGAGTTGGAGGTAATTATGGACCTATTTGATTAACTAGAATGACTTATAAGTTGATTTGTAATGATAAAGTTATAAGATGGAATTTTAGCGAGGGGATCGATTGGGTTGTGTCCGATGGGATTATAATTCGATAGTTATCCGTCATGTTAGACCATTTGAAATGATTTCCCCCTAAGAGTTGGTTATGTATCTTCTAGAACACGGTATAGTAGTAAGGTTTTTGATTATAATTTAAAGATTGTTGTTTGAGGCGATGATGGAGTGGAAAAGGCCGTGATTGTGTTCGCGGAGGTTTGCTCAGTAGCTAGGAGAGGTGCGTGCCTATCTCCACGGTGTTACTTTACGTACTTACTTTAAATTATTGTGAACATGTTATGGTGATATGATTATGTGAGAATGATATACATGTTATTATGATGTGATTGTGAGAATGAAGTAGCCACATGTTATTGTGTTATGATTACGTGAGAATGACATACATGTAATTGTTATATGATTATGTGATTATATTACGTAGGCGTTGAAGATTTGCCCAGAGGGTAACTAATGAAGCAGAGACTTCGAAACTTATATTTACGTTTACGTGGCCTTGTGGCCCCAGCTTATGATTTACACAATGGCTTTGTGTCGGTGTGTTTGATTTCTGATTGTGAGATGTTTTAGGCGTGTGGTTGGATATTTTTGAGATGCAAGTAGGCTGGTTATTGAGAGGTGATGGTTAGAGTTATGTATGACTTGAGGTGACTTGAGTATCGAAGGATTTGACCTATGTTGGGATGATCGAGGGATTAGGTGACTCTCCTTCCTTGCCGGGAGATATGCGACGATAATATTAAAATTATACTTAATTAACTATAAGCGCGGTGTGCCTTATACTTAGTGTATAAGTCGCGGTGTGCATTATACTTAGTGTATAAGTGCGATTGTGCCTTATACTTAGTGTACTAAGAGCGGTGTGCCTTATACTTAGTGTATAAGCGGTGTGCACTTTGTACTTAGTGTATGAGTGCGAGTGCCTTATACTTTGTGTATAAGAGATGCGGTGTGCGTTATACTTTGTGTATAAGTCGCGGTTTTGGCCCTTATCTTGCCGGTATAAGTGCGGGGTGATTATTGATTAGTCCATTCTGCCGGGTGAGGCAGGATTGAGCATATGCGCATTTAGAGGGATTGGTATCTTGGTGGGGATATGAAAGATGGCGGTTTATGACTAGAGTTTTAGTCGTGGTTGTGTCTATTGATTTCTTTACGGAATTGTGTGCTTGTTGGAAGCAACCCATTATATGCATGTATTATGTCTGAGACTTCTGTGGAATTATGTTGTATGAAGGCCTTTTTTAGGTAGTCTGGATAAATGTATTTTATTCATATTTGACTATTATATTATTGATTATTTCGTTCCGTATGGTAAGTTCACCCACGTGTTAAGAAGTTTCCACTTAAGCACCAAAACTACGCTGCATTGGGCGGCATTTCATTTTGTGCCGGGTTGGCCGAGGCCGACAATTGAGCCAAGAAGCGTTTGAGTTTTGTTCTTAGTGGCTGAGTGAGCATCGGGTGTGAGAGAGGATCCTCCGCAGTCTAATTTTGATGTGTTGTCAACTATTTGATTGTTGTATTTTTCCTTTTTGAAACTTTAGCCTTGTCGAAATTTGTGTCATTTTAATATTCGGGATACGATGCAGCATCATCTGTTGTGTTTGTCGTTTCGATATCATCGTGGATTATAAATTTTAAAAATTGTTTTTGATTTGGGAAACTTAATTGTGATCACGTTTTTTGAATGAAAGCTTGAGCCAATGTTTTTAAAGCGAGAGTGGATTAAATCGGTTTTGGTGACTCACAGTGTTCCGGTTTTGTGACTCTCACCTCGAGGGCGGCACAGGGGCGGTCGTTACACTTTCATTATTTATCCTTTTATAGCGTATTTATTTGAGGATATAAATGGGGTAACAATCTCTAGTTAAATATAATATGTTTAGATAAAAACATATATTGTATAAATAAAAGAAATAGTTATTGTAATAACTATTGAACACAAAATATATATATATGTTTATTAATGTATTTTAATAATATATATATTTCATGAATATAATTATGAGAATCAATTAATTTCCTATCACATTTAAATTGTATATTTATGTAATTGATTTTTTATTTGTATAATAAAATGGAAAGTTTCAATATGATTGTTAATCATGTATTTGAAATTTGAATTGATTAAAGAAAGTTTTCTCCAACCTCATAATTAGTGTTTATTGCATTTTATTATATAATTGATTGCGTGTTTATTATTTATTAAGTACATGTTTAATATCTATTAATGACGTAGTTATTTCATACTTAATAGCATTAAACTCGCTTAATGACATTCATGAGTCATTTAATCCGTACCATTTAATATATATTAAATGCATAGTGTATGTGTTTCAATTTTATTATATTGTATTGGAATGGAAAGAGGATATATTGATATGACCTATTTGTATTTTTGAAATGTCTGTATGTGAAGCTAGTTTATACTGTTATGCAACGACATGCGGAGTTGTTTTATTTTATTTATTTTATTTTTACCCATGACTTTGCGTCTTTGTCTTAGTTGGGGTTAGTAAATAAATGTACAAGCTGTGGAGAGGCATTGAAGATGGCGTTCCACCGTCATCGACTGGAGATTTCCAAAGGCTGAAGAATGCAAAGATTGCACTTGAGCCAGAGGTGTTGTAATAGGTTTATTATTTTTTAGATTAAGTATCATATATCTCCTAAATGTGTATTATTTGTTTTATTTTTCATGATGTGCATATTACTTGAGTATGTGTTATATAACATGTTAAATAATTAATCAAATAATATGAATCTTACCATAAAATTTAAGCACTCGTATCAAATCAATTAAATTAATGTTGTGAAACTTATCACGATCGCGGACACACTTTGTGATGGCAAATGTATTGGTATCGTGATCGGTATGGCAATGGATCATGGTGAAGTATTGATTTCCACTAACGTTGTGGGCTCGGTGATATACCTGTTAGGTGGCATCCTGTAGGCATGCTAGTAACACAAGAGTTATGTCGTGTTTACATAATTGGTTAGTTAACCTACTACTGTGTTGGTCTATCAAAATGTATGCAGTGTTGCCGTTTGAAATTTGATATAGTAGGTCTTGCATGCCCCTAGCCATTTTGTGAGATTTTGAGTATTGGGTATTATTTTACAATTTGATTTTGTAAGTGTTTGACATGATAGATTGTTAAGCGTTGTCATTTACATACTTATTCTTGTAGAATTGAAATAGCGCCTCCCAACCCTAAGCTTCGGCGGGCTGCACTTGGGAAGTCTGAAGCTCAACAACTCAAACTTTGATGGCCAGTGCCGAAACTTGAGGATTGTTCTCAAGCGAGGGGAGAGCAGTATGTGATTAGCTAGGGTCCCATCGAGCCAAATGGCCAGCGCCGCTGATAGGGAAAAGGGAAGCCACCATAAAAAGCTTTACAAAATGATGTGTTGTAGATGTCTAATGTGTTATGCTATAATATGGAACCTACGTTCCAAACTCAGTATGAGAAGGTGAAAGCATATGACATGTACCCATTTCGCTTCGATGAGTTATTCGAAAGAGCTCAAAATGAGAGATATGACAACATGCGTGAGGTATTTATTGATAGCATCTTTGGGAAATGGGCAGTTGCGGCGAGCCCAGCGTGTCATTAAAATGATTGCTTGGCTTGGTCGAGCGACTCGATGTCTTGGGTTCGATTGTTTGAATGAGCGGCTATAGACTTTATCCTAAAAGTCCCTCTAGAGGATTCTCGGTTGTGATGAACTTCAACATGCATAAGTTTGAGTTATCTCTAAACGAACTGCATAAGATGATCACGAATGCTGATACAAATCTAGGGAAGACTAAGACTCCTACTTTTTTGGTGGTCCAAAACAAAAGAAAATTTAAGAAGAAGTACAATGGTAAGGCTAAAGGTTCGAGGAAACCTAAGGTTACCAAGACTGCTGGGCAGGGGAACAACAGAAAGGAGGACAAGTGTCATTACTGTGGGATCCAGGGTCACTGGAAGTCGACCTGCAAGAAATTCTTGGAAGATAGGAAGAATGGTCTAACGACCACTAAGCCCTGAGGTATGTAATGGCCATATATGTTATTGAAGTTTGTATAACTTCTAAATCCTACTTCGTGGGTGCTTGTCACTGGCTGTGGTTCTCATATTTGTAAGTAATGTGTAGGAACACAAGCAAGTAAAATAACTAAAGAAGAGGGAGAGATGGATCGACGTAAAAGGGGCGATCTGAGGTTGCGACCCTAGTAGTAGGATCCATCGCATTTGATTTGAATTTTTTGAGCGTAGTTCTACAGTAGAAATGACTTGAAGAGGAGAGATTGATGGGTATAAAGGAGGCGAAGCTTAGTGAATAAATATCGCCTGAGGTATTAGCGAACCACGCTTTATGCGTCTTGGCGTGTATAAAAACATCATCCGTATAAGGCATAATTTAAATCATAAACCGCAGGCATAATAATATAAGGTCAAACGCGCTAACATTTGTATCAAATACACAACTTATGACTCAAAAATTCAAGACATCATCGATTTAATTTTTTCAACTCAATTAAATACTCGCTTGATTTAAAAACATGTTTTAGTAATTAAATCACCAAAAATAGTAATGAATTTCAAAACACTTAAAATTTTCTCTAGATATAGTGGGGAACATGTATATTCAACCGTTTTAATTCTCTGAACAATATAGTATTTATTTCATATTTTATACACTTTCTAGCCATTTAACTTACAAAAATCATAATAATTAGAATACGACTCAAAATCCAAACTTTCTTTCACAAATCAACTCCTAATGTTATATATTATTTATAAACCGAAAATCGTCACATTTGAAACACATTTCCTATTTATTTCATATTTATCTTTAAAAGTCCTTGATAGTCGATAATTACGTAAGTAAAGCGTCGTCTTCTTAAAATGTTATCCTCAAGAGGTTCTAACATCCTTATTTATACTTAGATTAAACATGCATGGCCAAGAGATTGACTATTTTCAATTTTAAATCAAAGTCAACAAAAGTCAACAATACAAATAGTTATAATCAAGAGACAATTTATACCTTAAAATGATTAGAATGCTTGGGGATGAACTTGAGCTTGTTTTTACTTCAAAAATAGAGAAAAATTTTGGGATAGAGAGGGAGTGGAGGTGGATGATGGCTATGGGAAAAATGGGCATGAAGCTTTCTTTGTTTTTGATATTAGCTTACTTATTTATGCTAACTCTTTATAGTTAAGTTAATCCCAATCCAAATTAGTTTTAAGTGGTGGTTTCGTGATACAATAATAATGGAATGGTTTATGGTTTTTGTGTTATAGTAATTAAATTAAATGTAAAATGATAAAATATATATATCACCAATACTACATGCCTAAAATTATTTTCAGGGTTACCATTCATATTATTTCTCGACTCGACTTAACTACACTACTCCAAAATTATTTATACTACCTTCGAGTTGCCCCGTCAACCAATATAATATTATTTTTAATAATTTTTCAGAAATATTTAATCTCCTCCGTATCCGCACCACGAGCTATTAAAATAATATAAGTAAACATTCAACCTATACGGGTTATTTCAATCACAATACACAATATTTTGGTAATGATGTAGCCCCAGTAAAGTACGACTATCCTGCCCTTTGAATTCACTCCTTAGCGGCTTTTCGAGGTCATATGCTACCTCGTGTGGCCCCACCGACTCACAACATAACCACCATGAGTGAACACATAGCCAGTCATCAATCTTCTACTCTCCACATCTCCAACATAGTCGAGTCAGTGTCCGGAAATAATACCTTTGAATATCACCACCATGGCGAGACCAGCGTCGATGCGCATGAGATATCTAAATATCTTCTTCCGCAGCTTTACTTGATAATCCTTTCCGCTCTCCCATGAAACTACTAACCGCACTAACAGCATGTGCAAGATCGTTCTAGTGCACACCATAGCATACATCAAACTTTCGAATGCACTAGCATAAGGAACACGAGACATGTATTACTTTTCTTCAGACGACTTAGGTGAAAATGTCACCGATAAATGCACATTGGAGTACTACGAGTAAAAATAGGTTTTGCAGAAGCCATACAAAATCTTGATAGCATCTTCTCAATATAGTCTTTTACGTGACAAGGAAAAGCTTTTCTCAGAGCTTCTATGATTGTAGATCTCCATTCATAAATTTTCTTGGTAGCACCTAAATCATGCATATCAAAAGCACTTGAGTAGTCACTTGACTCGTCTCTCTTGTTTCTGCAGTTAACAACATATCATACACATACAATACCAAGTAAAGGAATGAATCTTTCTTGACCTTGTTGTAGTATACACAATCTTAAGCATGTAGCTATCAAAGTTCTTGTACCACTGCCTCGAAGATTGCTTCAAACCATTGTAAACGTAGTCTTTCACTCGGATTCATGAAAATTATACATTTGAATTGTATAAATCTCTTCTTCCAGCTCTCCATATAGGAAATTTATCTTCAAGTCTAGTTGCTCAAGCTCCAAATCCTGATGCGCAACTATAGCAAAAAGCACCCTGATAGAAGTATGTCTGACTACAGGTGATAATATCTCATTGGAGTCCACTCCCTCTCTCTGACTAAAACATGTAGCAACAAGTCGAGCCTTATACTTGATCCCCTCAGTTGTGACAACCCTTCTTCCTGCTTGAACAACCCTTCTTTCTTCCTGCTAGTTTTCTAGCCAACTCCCAAGTCTGATTCTTCTAAAGTGACTCCATTTTATCTCCCATGGCAGCAAACCATTGAGACGGACTTCAATGACCGCTTAGCATGTTGAAGGCCCAGCTAATGAGATCAACTTCCTACTGTAAAAAAAGGCCAAACGTATCTTCATACATGCCTGCGTAGGAGGTACTCCACCAAATTTTTCTAGGACGATCGAGGGCCAAACAACGATATTCTACCGAGTTGCTGTGATGCCTACGCCTCGAATGTGATTTGAGAATATCATCCTCACTCCTTGGCCCAGTCTGGTCATACTTGTTCAGCTTTGACTTCATGCCTTCTTCTTTAGGAACTATGACATGTGGTTCCAACTTTCCCTCATTCACATGATAATAAGCAGTACAACCAAAAACTCTTATGTGCCCTAAGCTTTTGTGACGAATGGTAATGCGGCTAACACTTTCGGGCAAGTGATAACTTGATACTTGGCATCTCCGCCTGTGCCAGGCTGTTGCCGAGCTGATTACCATAGCAGTCGAGTTAATGAGTCCAAACACCGTTGACCACCTCCCGTAGAAACCTTTCCACTAATTGTTGATATTCCACTACTAACAACATCAATCCTGTTTGAAGAATCAGAAATAGAAACAGAAATAGTGTTTACCAAAGTTTGTCTACTTTCTATCCTACTAGCATGAGAAATGCAAGTCATGCACCTATCTTTCCCCAAGCAGCATCTTGGCCTGATCTCTTCGCTTTGATCATCGAGACCTCACAGTGACAAAATCCACTCTCCAATGACAATCTGCCATTCTCAACAACAGCAACAGATGACACATGAGGAATGAAGTCGGGGTTTCCTGCGCAGCAGGGGAAAGTATGAGCTAACTCACTCCCGTTGTTGCACCTGCCGAGAAGATGCCGGAGCGGTAGTGCTACTCCGGGATATCATTGACTTTATCCTATGATGTTCAGCGAAACCCGTGAAGCGCCCTTTGGAGTATTTTCCACTGAAAGTGATAGATAAGTGCCCCTCTCCGACTCACTACTAACTCCAAAATTTATCTCCTCCACCTGTTTTCCCAACACCATAGAAAAATGAACCTGAAAACCTACTACCTTGCAAAACATACAAAGTATCACGTTTCGCACCTTTTAGAATCACATTCGAACACTTGTAGATAATCAATCCTCCACCTTCTCCTAAGAAACTCAGAGATAACAAATTCGTAGTCATGTGAGGCACATGTCTAACCTTATTCAATGTGTAGAATCTACCATCATGCATCTAATCTTAAGCGAAGGCGATCTTGCTTAACTTCGCTCTGACGAACCATTGAGGTAAATCCTGATGATGCCGCCTCAACTTCTCCTGCATCAAGAAACACTCTCTCCTAGATCACATATGGTATAACTCTGGAATTCAGAACCCACACACCGGTGTAAAATGTGTGACATCGGCTTAACTAATGTCTTGTCTCTTGAGTCGTACACGCGTATCGTTCCACGATAGCACCGCCCCTAGACTTAACCCCAATAACATAGTTGCATTTGTCCCCTCTTGGGACATACCAGACCCAACCCCATTCTATAGTAGCACACACCAGTCGTCCTCGGACCCATGATCGGTCTTCTGAAGAACTTGTTCTCCGATGTATCAAAACATTCACTAGTGTTATGGCCCAGTGTATCATGGCCCCATCAAACTAGACACTGTGATAATTTACTACTATAGAGGGAATAACTACTTTCCTCCAGAGTCACAACATCTGAAACTATTCCTCCCAGTGAAATTTTCTAACCTTTAAACTTTTATCACCCATTTCTTCGTCTGATGACCCGCTTTGATACCAGTTTGTTATAATGAACACGTGTTTGTTATAAAAATATTGTCTTGAACTAGGAATTAAGTAAAGGCAATGGAAAGGCACCAAGATTTTAAGTGGTATCTAAACATTTGAGCAACCTTGGCGTGTTTGGGCAATCAGCAGCATAACCACAAACATTTCACTATACTCTTGAGATGGAGAAATACGAGATTACCGAGATAAAGCGAACTATGTTTGTCAAATAATAGATCACTACTACACAATAATATAATTACTATCCCATAGTAGTCTTAAAATGATTAGAATTACTAGGACACCCTATAAAAGTTTTATTGAATAGTTGAGGTTCTACTAATTACTGTATAACAAAACCCACATTAACTAGTGGTGCGAAGTAGTATCGACAAACTAGACCTCGTTTTATAGGGCCAAAAGGAAGGTTGTGTTTCTCCCCAAGAGGCCCCGATGTGGGAGTTTTTACACAACTCAGTTATCATCCAATTCCAAACATGTCTGACGTCTGTCCAATTTCTCAAATATTTGATATATTATTATTTTTATGTTTAATTTGAAATCATTCTAAAAGCTATTAGCCAAAAACTTACATTCCTTCGATTTTTTTTCTAATTAATATTTTTATTTTTTGAAGGAATACATTAATATAAAAAATTACCATAAAATACGATGTCCATAGTGAGATATTATACCAAACTGATATGTTCATAGAGGGATACAAATATTACTTTAATAATTTGATGTGCTCTGACTAAATATATTGATGAATTGATCATCAATATAGTATCATCAAATTATTTTAATTTTATGTCTGTTAAATTGGGTATGATTTTGAAAGTATAATTTAATTTTTTTGTAGATCCAATATATAAATTTGTATATTTAGTGAATTAAATAATAATAATTCTACACAAAGCATATGATTATTTAACTAATATCTATTATAATAATAACAACAATAATTCTACATAATAATAATAATAATAATAATGCTACACAAATTATATAATTGTTTAAGCCAACACCTATTATAATAATAATATGACTAGTGTTTGTAATAACTTAGATTCGTACTAATATATTATTGTAATAGTATACTAGTTGCTCGGTGGATTATTTCGAGGAGAAATCAAAAATTTCGAAGTTGAATAGTTGAAAATAATGGTTGGTTAGAGGTAGTATATTATTTAGGTATTTAGAATTTTAAAGTTATGTCGAATAAAATGATATTATTTGGGTAGTACTATAATTTGAGTGTAGGAGTGTTGATGTTTGAGAAAGTTGGTTGTCGAGATAAGTTAAAATGAGAAGTAATAAGATTGAATTAAAGCGATCGGGTTCACCATATATATAAAGCTAATGGGCTAACCCGTTAGCCCATGCCTTGAAAGAAAGGATCGGAACTTCACTTTTCTCCTTGCTACGCCGTGAGGCAACGATGGAACTCCCGGAATTTGAAATTTCTTTCTTCTATTTCTCTTCCATCATAAGCTTTGGACCTCAAATTTAAGGAGAGTTTTTCCTAAATCATCCTCTTCAGTCGAGGTAAGAAAGATTCGAGAAACTTTTTGTGTATTTAAAGTGAGTTTTCGGTTGAGTTGACTTTTTGTATTTCGAATTTTATTGCTACAATCGATTCTTGGGTTCTAAATTAGTTATTCTTGAGTTGAAATTACGTGTTTGATGTGGAATTTCGGACGTTTTTAGGGCCGTTGACTTTTTGGAATTTTGGGTTGACTTCGGTTTTTATGAGATATTATTGAATATAATTATTATCTAGGCTTAGATTATAGTATAAGAGATGATAATAATCGATATTTGGGGTAGAAAGTGTTGTTATAGTTGAGTTGACTTTTCGACTTGATTTTAGGATTGACTTTTCTAGAATGTTGAGAGTATAAATATGTTATTTGAACCTTTATTGTGATTGTTTGAGGTGGAAATTATGATTTATAAGTTGTTGGAGGAATATATGTTGAAATTAGTTTATTAGATTTTGAGTAATGCGGGCTTTGGGATTTGAGGTTTTTAGAAATGTGTTTGATTAGTTGGAAAAGTTGATATATTCGGTTGATTGAGATGGTTGAAAATGTTAGTATTTTGGTTAGGTGTTGACCGATTATGGAATTAAGTGGGGATAGTTGAAATTCGTCATTTTTAATGGTCATTGAAACATAATTAGTAATACGTACTTAAGTTGTTAATTTGCTTGTAACTAAAATGGGTTGAAAAAATCAGAAATTGAATAAGATAGTTAAAATTGTTGCAGTAGTAGTATATTTTTCGAATTGTTTTTTGATTAGGCGGCGGAGCAAATTAAGGCGCTTGCGTCGATTAGGCAGAGGCATTTCTTATTGCCCAGCAGGTGAGTCTTGCTCACCGCGGGTGCTGCTGCGATACTTACTTTTAAATTGTGTGAACATGTCAATGTGGTATGATTATGTGAGAATGTTACATACCTGTCATTGACATGATTATCTGAGAAATGAATGCGATGTCGTTGTTGTATGATTATGTGTGATACATTTGTGTGAGCCGTGTTATGATTATGAAAGTTGTATTTTACGGTAGGCGTTGAAGATTTGCTGAGGTAATGCTTGATTGAACTCCCAACTTATGTTCTTGTCAGATACGTGACGTATCGGCACTATTGTATTCTGTGCCTTGTCGTATTTGTTGGCTATTGGCCTTGTCGGCACTTATGTATTTCGGTGACCTTGTCGGCGGTTGTGATTGATTTTGATTGTTGAGATGTTTTAGGCGTGTGCTTGGATATTGTTTGGGAGTAAGTAGTTGGTTATTGAAAGAGGTGTTGGTTGGAGTTATGTGTAACTTTGAGGAGGTGACTTGAGTATCAGGATTTGACCTATGTTCGGATGATTGGGGTTAGGTGACTCTCGCTTCCTTGCGAGGATATGTGTGTGTGTATACTACATTATAAGAGCGGTATGACTCTTTATGATCACTTTGTTGTGTGCATTGTCGGTGTGGCCTTATACTTAGTGTATAAGTGCGGTTTGGCCTTATACTTCGGTATAAGAGCGGTATGAGTCTTTATGATCACTTTCGTTGTGTGCAGTGTCGGTGTGGCCTTATCTTGAGTGTATATGCGGTTTCGCTTTATAGTTCGGTATAGATGCGGTGAGATCTATTATCACTTTTTGCTATGTGTGCATTGTAGGTGTTGGCCTTATGCCCGGTATAGGAGTGGGTAAGATCTATTATCCTTTGCGGTGTCATTGGTGGTGTTGACGCTTATGCTTCGGTATAAGAGCGGTGTTTATTGAGGTTGGTCCATTCACTGCCCGAGGTAGACGGATTGAGCATATCGCGTGGGGAGTTAATTTATAGTTGTGGAGATATGAAGATAGATGGTTTGATGACTAGAGTTATTGTCATTGTTGAGTCTTTGTGATTTTTATTACGGGTGATATGGGTGTGCACTATTGAGACTTTTTGGCATTTATATCTTGACATGTTGTTAAAATTTCTATGGTGTTGTGGAATACGTTTTTATGACTTCAATTTTATTGGTTATGGATATTGTCTTGAGAATTCACTACGAATAATTTCGCCAGCGAAATTATATCGAAATAGGTTTCGGTTGATTATTGATAATATTATCAGTTTTCTGATGATCCCCAAGTTGGTATTAATCGTTATACATCCTTTAAGGTTAATGGTTTGAGATAACTTTTGAATGAGGACATTAGGTATAAAATTATAAACCGGCGTTCATGCTAATCTATAGATGATGTTGATATTTTATACATATATATAGTGGAAAGTTGGATTGGCGTGTTAGTTTATAGGTTATGACCTAACCCACGGCGTTGATACCGTTGCGGTGAATAAGTTCCGTAGACTAAATAAAGGAATTTGGAGAGAGATAATTCGTACTTAAGTTATCTTGATTTAAGAATGCGTTGCTCGGTTGTATTAAGATAATGTCACGATTTGGAGGTTCTTATAATAAACATTTCGATGTCATAGGAGGTGTATGACTATAGCGAGTAGCGCTTTAAGGTGAACTAAAGATAAGTGGTTGAGTTGTGTATGTGAGTTATGAGATGTTGAGATATATGTTTGAGGTTGTTGCATGTTTGAGGTTGTATGTTATTAGAATTAGCTATACTTAAGGAAGATAACCAAGTAGAGATATCTCGTGTGATTAAGGTGTCTTGTGGAGTAAGTTGTTGGCGTGAGGGTGTGGTTGTCGGTGTTAATCGGAAAGCCTTAAGGAAAGATTTATCTTACCGAGAGGAGTATATAAAATATAACTATTGAGGTGGATAGTCGTTAAATAGGTAAGTCTTGAATTATTCTTTTTGGAGTTTTGTTGTATGCGTAATAATTATTGTTGTCTCGAGTTTGGACAAGTGGTTTGATATTGTATTTATATTATTACTTTTCGATTGTTGAGGTGTTGGTTAGTTCGCCCGATGGACGAGTTGTATTAATTTCGTTATTATCGCGTTAAGTAAGTCGTGTTTATCGTTATCATCGTTGGTAGTTGTGATTATTCGGAGTTGATAATGATTACAACCTCGAGGGGCCCACACAGTCTTGAATAGATTCTGAGTTTTATATAAAATATGATTATTTAACTAACATCAATTATTAAAGATTGAAAATAACTTATGATGAGAAAACCATATTGATGACATGCATTCTTGTGAATTGAATCATGAAAGTTATACATGTAATAAGAACAAAAATAATTATGTCATTCAATGCATAAGTTTGAATCATTAAACATCCACTAGAGATAAATAAACAAATTTAATGAAAAAGTGGGATGCACGATAATTATAAAGTATATATATATGCCAAATGTATGAGATTTACCATCCCTCAAGCATGCGTATCTGCGATGATTCGCTTTGATTGAGAATGCTACGTATTTCTAAGTATAAGTGATGAATACTTAATAGTAGTTAATTTCTATTTGAACTCATGAGTTATCAATTAAGTGGTCAAATTATTAATTAAAAAATAATATTTTTGGCTAATTTTTAAATTTTTAGAAAGAAGGGTAATTTAGTAATTAATAATGTGAAAAGAAAAAATAGAAAAAACACAACCCTTATTTAAACTTTTATATATATTAGTGAAGTTATAGTGATAGTGATTAGTAATTTGATCTACATAAATATGTTTTATAATCTTAATCAATGAAGTAAAACGACAAAAGCTATCTTATAAAATGTACTCCACATATAGGATCATATTATACCATCCTTTAACTGTTTAACATGCACATAGATATGGTCAGTGAACCTGTGGATGAAGTCTTATGTTTCAAGTCGAAGGGTTCATGCATTTGTGAAATTCATCACTTGATAGTTGCATTGGTTTTAATGATTCGGGCTAGCAAACTACATACTATGGAACACATTAGTTTCTGATAGAAATTACAAGACCCTTTGATGTGAAAGCATGTCGCTTGGTAGCTTTGTTTTCATGACCAATAGACTGAGACATTGCTAGCTGGTAGAAGTTTTCCCTAAGAAATAAAAATAGGGTTGTCTTCCGTAGAGATGAATGCAATGTAGGAGAAGAAGGAAAGGAACCTACAATTATTTTGCACTACTAGTAAACAAAATTATGGGGATCTACATTCCTTTTACTTGTTTATTATTATCACTACCTTTAATTGTTGGCCAACTTATGAAGATATTGATTTTCATGTCGCTTTCAAACTAGTATCTAGAAACCAACAATTAATTTGGAATACTTATTTAATTATTAAACAAGTTATCAAATTTGGTGTTGGGTCAAGGTTGCTTCAAATGGTGGCGAGTTGCTTTGTCCTCAACCAAGCTATGCCTCTATTGTCTCTCACTTCCTTTTATCAAGGCACCACAGTTATTTTACTCTCTCCCGAAGCAAATTCTAAGGCTATGTTTAATATTTTGTTCGGGAGGAGAGGGAAGGAAAGGGAAAGTGACGGTTATTGAAAAGTTGAAGACTTTTTATATTATTTATTTATTTTTTATTATTGAAAGATAAAATCTTGATTTTTTTTTCATTATTGAAAATGTGAAATCTTGATTTTTTAGAATTTGAGTGAATAATAGAATCTATTGAAATGCGTATATAAAAAACTAGCCCTAAAATAAGAAAATTGAGAAATTATTTAGAAAATTTTAAGGAGAAACAACTACGGACATGTAGGATATTACTACATATACTATTGAAAGTACAAAAACTATCCTTGATTTGTGCAATGTACCAAACAACATTAGATTTGGGTAAAATACAAAATCGTCGTCCCGGATGTAACCCGGCCCAGCACTCAGTGGTAAAAGGTTAAGATAGATGCTGCTTGTATACTAAGTCTGATCGATGGATCTGATAGCACAAATATGACCTAGCGACATTATCAAAAATGAAACTCTATTCCCGTGAGTAATTGTTCAATGACATCAACCAAAATAACGAGCAATGAGGCCTGATCAAGATCTGACATAGGGAAAGTATGACAACCCAGAGACCCGTCGATATAATACAATGCGCCGGTCTAAAAATATACAATCGGCAAACAAAAAGGGAAATGATTGATGAGGACTTCTATGCCACCACCGCCTGCTTTATAATCTCCATTTAGCTCGGCAAAAGCAGTCCTCGGCCACCTCGATGATCGCTCACAGAGACCTAGGCAGCATCTCAGAGGCAGGAGTCAGTGGGTGAATACAAATACAGGCAGTTCAAAATGCATATATTCATGCTTATATATATATATATATATATATATATATATATATATATATATATAACTATATATATATATATATATATATCTATACTTTGCACCTCACGTCATTAACGAGTTATAGCAACATACACGTGAGATTATATTCATAAATAATGCATATTCATTTTAAAGGGAAACAATCTCAAGCGCACAAAATAAATCAAAGCAGGAATCACCTGCAAATAGCGCATATGAGGAATCCTCCAGAAGCCAATACATACTTCGAGGAATCGCACCAAAATGAGCAGCGAGAATCACGCCAGGCCAATCGAGATAAGGCCTCCAATCACTCCCGACCGAGGCTACGCGCTTTACAAATTGTGCATATACTTTTGAGCCTCACGTCCAGGGCTACCCACCTGATAATACACCACGGCCAAACCTCGATTCGAGTCACCACCCGACTCATGGAAATACGCGCCTGGCGATCAAAGCACATGCGTAGCCACTTAGCCCGTCAGCGCCAGCCACCGCAGCGATCATAGCATGAACATACTCAAAACTATCTCGTAATGCAACTTCGTAATCTCGTTATCTCTGCATAACACAACTGTCCAGTTATGCAAAAGCTAGTAATCGATCAAATCTGGATTTATTTAACATGCGTCATAAATCACAATTTCCACGTAATATCAATCATAGTCCGCCTTGATACACATATCATAATAGTCTTAAACAACGCATGCAAGATATATAACATGATATATATGAAAGATCCCATCATTAGTTTATACCTCGAGCTGAAAGTAGTAATGATAGCTACATCACGTCCTGGAAATTGCTAGATCGAGGCTCGGCTCATTCAAAAAAATTATACACATTATAACACATTCCGTGAGAATAACTTCAACGATACATATAAACCCCGAGTGTTATATGCCTCCCACTTATTCATTTTACAACTGCCGCAATCATCATTCAGATTGATATACAACACCTAGCATTCAGCGTCTTTATATTTATTCGCCCAACTTAAGTAAAATCTCAATATTAAAATTAATTGCGCTTATTACCCCGACAATAACATCTTAAGCAGGACTTCTAATCAATCCGGCGATCAATTTGACAGCTAATTAATCAAATACAGCCTCCGATTCAAGCCATTTAAATCTTTATCTGCGGGAGAGCTTTTGAACTTTCTTAGATCGATCTCTGTATAAAAGTGGAGGCCAAAGCTAAGTGGTTTGCATAGAGCTTTCCAAAATCTATCAAATGTTTCAAAAATGTATGTACAAATTTGTGCAGTTAAAAAATGTATAGTGACAAGGTAACACTTTGGCCCCCAGTAATGACATAATTGTTGTACTTTGATTCATAAACTAACGTTTCCATCTACACTTAACGTAAAAATTGTGTCGTATTGGGAGACCCAAGTCACAACAATTAATAATTATTGGGGACCAAAGTGCTACATTGATACTATTGAACACCAAAATACAACTCGTACCAACTATCTGAGACCATTTTGACAATTAGCTCGAAGCAACAAGAAAAGCAAAGCTGGCGACAAAGGTGACTAAGATTAATGCCAATCTCAGTTCCATTATTTTAAATCTAGCTAATCTAAATATTTTTATATAACAAGGATGTTTCAAAGGAAGCTTATTAATCGAATCAGAGATGAGATTAAAGGAAGAGATGTAGATTAAGCCTACGTGGATGAAGAAGGGACAAGCTTCTAGACCGAATTACTCTTGTGAGTAATGTTGTTTATTGTGTAAAATGTAATTACAATGATATACAAAGCCGTTAACTTACAACGGATTAAATTCTCAATTAAGAGGACAATTATGAGGTGGATTGAAGATTATAATTATCCGAATACCTTGATGTGCCGAAACAGTTACTACTTGATAGTAATTGGAGAAATGAAGAACTCAACAAGGTTATTGTCCATATATCTATAAAAGGTAAACCTTGAAACAAATTAAGTAAGTTCAGTTTGATCTCTCAAACTACCTTTACAGAAACTAAACTCTCTCGATCTATTATTGACTTGATAGTCGGAGAGTGTCTGGCAGGGTAACCGGTCTTTGTTTTTCAGACATTTCCATGTGGGCCGAGGCGTATAAAAGTACAACTAGGAAGACTTGTCAACCGGTCCACTACCGAAACCGGACGAGGTCATAAAATGGAAATGATGATCGTCATCAGGCGAATGATGCCATGAACCGGAATAACCCGTAGCTAGAGGAATGAGGATGCTCATAAAATGATGCAGGGCAATTAACTTTATTAGATGCGAAAAGAACACACTTTGAGGTGGGTAGGCTGGCATGACGAGAGATGGAAAGAGTGATACAAGGGCTCGCGCAGGCAGAAATTGTCCATAGCGTCGTAATTTCGCTCCCGGTGAGGTTGAATGATGACCCTATTGTGTGATCCCGCTTATCGGGCTACCATGCCCCGGGCCTTGAGCAGGAGGTAGTAGCACAGTGCAGAGAAGAAAATAGATGCTCTCACCGAAAAGAGTGAGGACAAAAGCGGAACTAACACGGAGTTATTCGGCCTAGCACCCTTCTCTCCAAAGCTTAGGAGGGCAACCATGCCGGTGTGAATGAGGCAGCGGACGGAGGAGCAGCGTCGGCAGAATTTTTAATACCGGATGTCGTTCCCGACATCCACTACGACAGGTATGCTGCCAAAGATTTTCCATGTCATATTTGGAACCCTGTGAAAATGGTTCAACTTCGGATTATCGAAGGGTGCAAAACCTCCTTCAAGGAGCTTAAGAAGCGGTTTACTACAACCTACGTGGGGAGGGTCCGAGAGGATAAGGACGAACATTATCTCATGACCATCAGGAAAATGGAGAATGAAGCTATTTCATCGCTTCCCGAGGATGGATTCAGGGGGCGAGTTCAACACAGTTTTAGGAGTGCAACGAGAAGATAGCCGTCAGGAGGCCCTTATTAAAGTCTCTTCGGAAGGAGAAAAGCCCGTGAGCTTGGAAAGTGCAGTGAGGCGTGCTTATAAGTACATCCGGATCGATGAGGCGGAAAAGGGATGGGAAGGGGCGCGGAAAGCTTGCCGATGGAGTCCCAAACCAAAAACGCGGAGCGCCCCGGACAGGATCCGGGTGCCGGACAAGGGAATACTCTGGGAGCTCTCCCTCGTAGTAGCATACCCGCCTCCCAGATGAGAAGACGGAGGCTAAAGGGAATATTGAATACTAACCCCGCAGTGCCTCCACTTTGGAAAACTATATTCATGGAATCGAGGACAGAATTGGATCTTTGCCGCGGCCTCTAAAATAGACCCTCCCACGATACAAGAAGGTCTTGAGCAGTGCGCCAACATCAAAAGGACCACGCTCATGATATAGATGATTGCAGGCACCTCAAGGTTGAGATTGAAAAGCTCACACAGAGGAGACGCAGAATGTGAACATGCGCTTGACGGAGGCTGGCAGGTCCCCGGGCGGTCGTAGAGATTAAGAGGATATCTATGCCGTCACGGTAGGAGCGTGCCCCGAGTTCCCGGATCTATCCTTCTCCGCTGAAAAGGCCGAGATTAGAATACCCCGTGAGGACCGGGTGATCACTATGATCACTGGGTTTGGGGGTATTAGGATGAATGTTGGTGGACACTGGAAGTTCCATCGACATCCTATTTTTGGGCGCCTACCTGAAGCTAGAGATGAGTCGGGCGCAAAACCGGCCCATCGACACACCCTTAGTTGAGTTCACAAACGACACGGTGAGCCCGTTGGGAGTGACTAACCTCATGGTCACCATTGGGGAGCATTTGAAGCAGGCCATGAAGATGGTGAAGTTTACCATCGTGGACATATCTAAAGGGACCTACAATGGCATTATTGGATAATGGCTTATTATGCGATTTAAGATTATCGTCTTTGTAATTCGCTTTGAAAATGAGATTCGCTTGTGCTTGATATGGAGTTATGGGAGATCAGGGGAAGCCATGAAAGGAGGGATGTTGCATACAGCTTCCACAGAGCGTATCAAAGCGTAGATGGGCTTGAATCCTCGTCAAGAGAGGTAGAAGAGGCTCAGGAGACAGAGTGTGTGCTTGGGTGCTTGAGGGAGAGCCCCGAGGAGCATGAGGATGTTCGGAGTGTACCTTTTGATGAGAAGGATACGGCTAAGGTCTTCAAGATAGGTTCGACCCTGGGGGAAGAGCACGAGGAGATGCTTATTAGGATCCTTAGGGAGTATCGGGATATATTTGCATGGGAACCCAAAGATGTGCCAGGTGATCCGGGGGTGGCGTCAATTTGTATGTGGATCCCATGATAAAGCAGAAAGTGGACTTCTCAGAGGACAATGGGGAGGGTATCCGGGAAGAGGTGAATAAGTTCTTCAGGCGGATGCCATCCAGATAGATGTTATTTCCAGCAGTTTGGCTTGATGTGATGGTTCTGAAATCAAGCGGGGAGGATGTGCACATAATTCACCAACATCAATAAATCTTGCCAAAATGATTGCTACCCTCTACCTAATATCGATGGGCTAGTGGACTCCAGTGCTGGCTACAAGGTGATAGATTTTCTAGATGCCAATTTTGGGGTTATCATGGAATTTCATGGCCGAGGGCGTGGAATAAGCAATCGTAGGCGAGTACCGGCGGATGGTCAACAAGGTGAGATTGGCGGGAATATGGAGATCTATGGATGGCGGAGATCTATATGGATGGCGTGATCATAAGAGGTAGGGAGAAGAACAAGATCACGGTGCTCCGAGAAAAGCTTAGAGAACCTCATGAAATACAACCTCCGGTTGAACCCGGATAAGTGCGTGTTTGGCATAACATCAAAGTTTAAAGTGCGACTAGTTAGAGAGGGATCGAGAACCCAACACAGACAAGGAATAGTGGCGGTTCTGCAGTCGTAAAACTCTAAGGTGGTTGAGAACGGTGGCCAGGATGGATCGCGCGGCTTTGACGTGTCTATCTCGCTGACATTGATTGGAGCCTCCCCCACCTTTAAAGCCATCAAGAAGGGAAAATAGTTTGAATGGACGGAGGATTACAGCAGTCCTTTTAAGAGCTCAAAGCCTTTCTCCAATCCCTCCAGTTGTTGGGAAGGCCGGTGGCAGGGGATGTTCTACATTTCTATTTAGCGATCTCGGAGAAAATTACCACTGAGTAGTATGCTAATGAAAAGGTTGGTATACTATATCGGCCGAGTGATGAAAGGAGCCTGGGCCTTTGATGGAGAACTTGGTGTTTGCATGGTAATGGTGGCCGAGGCGAAATCTTACTTTTGAGGACACCGGAACCGGTGGAGAATCTGCTGAGGTGCAACCCGGAATGTAGATATTAAGGCTCAGCGGTGAGACCGTGGTCGAATGCGCCGGGCGATGGAGGAGGAACTGAGTTGATCAACTTGATAGAGGCCTCGTATTGAGTGTCTAGTTGACATACATAGATGATCTCACGAGGCGATCCGGAGGCTGCCGAGGCGAGGATGACATGGTCTCAGGAGGATCACGAGTTGAATATGAACTGCGGTTTAAGCCTACAAGGTGACAAACCACTTGAGGTTGAATCTGAGCAGCTTCCCAGTGGGCTAATATTAGCAAATTCTTTCGGGGTAGAACACGTAAATATAAGAATGATTCTGTTTTGGTTGGCCGTATGAAGACGATATCAAAAGGTGATGAGACTAGAGAAAGGTTGGTGGGGTATATGAGAAGGGTCCGAAAACTAGCCAAACTTTTCCAATCTTGTCACTTATAGGAGAACATATGCTCGAGAGAACCGAGGAGGAGGACAAATTATCTTGTTGGCCTTGATGGAGTCCACCAGAGGGCCCAGGGGACACTTACTCGAAGGCTTGCCCTGCTTGGACGGGGTATTATCTGAAATCCTTCAAGGTCAGTGATACATTTAACGTGACAAGGGAAGTAGGGCTGATGGGGACTCGAAGTGCATGGGGGCATGTGCAAGAAAGTATGTGGCACAGGAAGATCTGCGATCGGGGTATTGTCTCCATCAGTAGCAGCGGATCTTGGGATGCGCGTAAGGATATGTGATTCATGCTAGAGACACGCCGGCGTCCATGCGGCCTCCCACGAGGGAAATGGTTATTATTTTTTGTCCAGATTCCGTTCGACCAGAGTGGGGTGTTGTTATAGTGAAGGGATCTTTAGAACATAATAACCCCGAATCAAGGAAGATGCCTTGTCGTGGATGTGGACTACTTTACCGATAGGTGAGAAGCAAAACCACTCCCCAGCGAGGATCGGGGAGGCGGTGTACTAGTTCCTGAAAGAAATCTTGTCAAGGTTTGGGGTTTCCTATGTTGGAAATCAATGAAAATTGATTCCATGCTCCATTTGGTTAAATGTGATTCTTTGGAACTTAGTAGTAATAGTATATTATTACTAGTGTAGGGTTCTCATGATTTAAGGGGTTATGAGAGATGCTAGATGCGCTCATTAATCGTTATAATAATAGTAATTGGTCAATTATTATTATTATACAACTTATTATTATCCCCGAGCCTAGAAGATTCGCCGCATGCAGTGGCGTTGAATTATATTTCATGTAAAATTAACTACATTTGCTAAGAATTGAGAGTTGTAATCAACGGAGATATTAGAATTTTACATTGATGATAGCAAAATATAAATTGGACAGACTACAGAATTAATTAATTAGTCAATTGAATTAATTAGATGGTTAGTTGAGCTCGTTAAACAACTTGTTAGTTACTAATGCTTTTATGTTTAATTTTATATGAGGTTGGTAATTAAGCAGACGCTTCTGCATTAAGCTATTCGGTTAGACACAGGTTTAATACTAATAATATGTTAAAACTGTCATTAGCCGTTCATTTTCAATGATGATTGAAAAATGGCATTTTTGATGACTCGGCTTCTTTAAAGAGCGAAATCGACTTACCAAGAATGGAAAGGAAAATTTCATTTTTTTCTTATCATCAATTCGATCGATATTGTTCTAGCGGGGCATAAATATAGGATTGACATCTCACGGTGTGAAAGACGACTGATTGCCATTTGAAGTGCTCAATAATGGAATTGAGGAGCTTAAGTAAAAGAATCATTGATAAGACTTCACGCTGGCGTCTACGTAAGTACTCTCGTATTCTTAAGTCATTATGAATTTTAGATAGTATATCATTTTTGAGAGGATCGAATGTATGAATTTGGTGTTTATCACGAAATGAAATTCATCTTAGATTCTAACATCCTATGTCTTTGAAAGTTATAGGCAAGCGGGATCCGTTGACATCGGAGATGATTGAGGGTCTTTGCGGTGGATACGTCGAGGGAGAGAACAACCTAGATGTCATATCCGGGGAGCTAATAGCCAAGGGAAGTGATGAGCCAGGATGATCTTGAGCGTAAGCGACTTCCGTGACGAGGTTTAGATCGCGACTTGGAGGCTTCCGGCCACTTGCATGGTGCGTTTGGAGAGCGACCCCGAATGCGATGCTGGAGGCTTGACCTTCGGCCCGATCTCTGAGATCCGACATGCTTGTGCATGAGTAGAGATTCGCTGGACCTGAAGCAGATTGATATATTACAGATGACATGTGGCTTGCTACAACCAGAGAAGGTCCGTTGAGACAATTCATGGTGGGGGACACGGTCCTAAAACAAGAACAAACATTCACTCATGGAAAATCAGAAATTGAGTCGCACTTGGGAGGGACGTCATCGAAGGATAGGGTGGATACATATAGACATGGGATTGCCGAGGTCATAGAACGCTTGTCATCTAAGGAAATACTATATGTAAGCTCTCTATTATTATTTTAGAAATAAAGACTTCACTGATTAAAATTGTTTGTACCTTTAATGTTTATAAGTTGGAAAACTAATTGCATTGGTGATGACACGGTCCGGTTTAGATAGTGGGTGGATGACCAATCTTCCCAATTGAGCTTGATATGCCTTAAGACAGGCGTGGAGAAGCGTGCAAAACAAATCTGGTTGCCCGGCCGAAACGCTCCGACGGTCAGGCGTGCGGGGGCTTGATAGAGTATGTTTCTGTACAATTTTAAACATCAAGAACTTACTTGATTTGTCAAAGGTTTACCTTTTGTAGTATGAACCCGTTAGCATTTGATCCTTTGTTTCTTGCTCAGGTAGTAATGGTTCACGACTCATTAAGGTGTTGGACAATTATGATCTTTGATGCTCCTCGCTTAATTGCCCCCACCCAATGGGCTCTTTTTGCATACCGTTATCCACTAGCAGGAGATTAGCTGCCGTGCATTACGGTGGGCGGCTCGGCCCTTTTTTGGCCTGAGGCTTCGCTATGCTTCCACGTCACAGTGGCCCGTATCCATTTATTCGGGTGATCCGATGGTCATATTTTTTGAGTGTGCACGATCTCCTTTTGGACCAAGCTTGGGATGACCGTTACTCTACAAGGATTATCTCGGATGGGATGCCGACGGACCCTAAGTGAATTGAAGTAAATCTATCTAAATGTGAGTATATTCTTTGACGGGATGAAGGAGGACCGAATCACTTGTGTTTAAATGGAGGTCTAGGCAGAGGAGTTACTCTGCTCCATAATCCCACTCCCGTTGGGATCGAGATTTCCATGGCTTGGGAGAGGATCCGATGAAAGAATAAACAAGGATACAAAACTCTCTAAGGTGAGCTAGCGATAGAGGCTGAGATATGGTCCGCTTTAACTTGGGAGGAGTCGAGGTAGTGAGCTCGGGCTGAGGCAGGAGGACCAAATGCCAATAAGCAGACATGAGGAACTATAAACACAAAGCGATCAAAAGCAGGTTAAGAGTGTGATGATAAAGTGGAAAACTTTTTATTTCTTCCCAGAAGGTGGACAAAGTTTACAAAAATTAAAAACCCTGAGCTGGAGGCAAGGAGGCCGAGGGAGTGATCTTGAGAAGGGCCGCATGTCGTTCAGACATGGGTCACAGCTTTGCCTCACTCCGCATGAGCTAGGAGTTGGGGGACTAGAGCATTGATTGTGAATAATAAAGTCCACAGAGGCAGGAGGCCACGTGCAGAACAGTTGCAGAGGGGGATCTCTTTAGTGGTAGACACAGGCCGGGTTGTCCCTCACAAAACAACTTGAGGTACAACTTGAAGCATCGAGCAGTTCGCCTAAACCCTAGAGATTGCTTGCGCGCTTTATCTCTTCCACCCTCACAGAGTTCACGGGTCAAAGAAGCGAGGGGCTGGATTCCTAGGGAAGTTGCTCAGCGGCTTCGCACAGTACAACTCTTGGAGCTCGCTTCCTTAGCGCATCGACCTTGGCGCTCACAGGTCCACCCAAAACCGGAGTTATAGGACATTTTTGGTAAATGGCTGATTCGCATCAACCCGAGGGGCCATGGTAGCCCAGAAGCCTCTGCAAGGAGCAGGGGGATCATGAAACAAGGCAGGTTGGGGGCTGAGAAAAAAGAAAGAGAGGGGAGAGCAAAAGGAATCTGGTTGCACCAGGCCCAAAGGGCCGGGAGACACTATGGATGACATGAGGACCGGGACTAGCTTTTGACCTGCGTCTACATGCGGTGTATTATAGGTAGAAGATTTGTCATGGTGACACTCCACTTGAGTCCCCTCTTGGTATAAGTAGGGGCCAGGGGACCCAACGAGAGGTAAGGGAGGGCTGGAAGGAGCTGTGGCAATTTTCACACCTCCAGCAGATCGACTTCGATCTCTTGAGGGGAAATGGGGGGATAGTTCATTTTGCACAGACCATTGTGGAAATTCTGAGAGTTAGTAAAAGTAGACATCAATGATGGTGTGATCTTGTGAAGAAAGAATCTAAGTCACTAAATAACTTTATGTTTAACCCTATAACTAATAAATTAATAAGACAAATAGACTATAATAGTCCCTCTTCTGTAATTAAATCAATTAGGCCTACAACAAAATTAAATTAAAATCATTAAAGCCTCGTGGAACCATGAAATCAACTAAAAGTTCCAAAGACGTTACTTAGGAAACAAGTGTACACTTACTTTCCTTTTTATATCATAAAAATAACGAATAAGGAAAATACATGCAATTTGATTAATTTAACATTACAATTATACTCGTTGAATATGCGCAATTAATTCATTCCAAAATAATAGCAAGTTAAAGGATTACAGTTTGTGATAATTTGAATTGTTAGAAGATATCGAGACTTTGAGAAGATCATGACGATGGGGGAGGATTGTTAACTTTGGAGTCACATCGCGCTTGCAGAGGGGAGGGTGAATAAGGATTATATATCTTTTTTGGAATTTTGGATTTTAAGATTGTTTACAAATTCTAGCAAATTAATTACGAATTATTTAAACTACCCCACACAAATAAGAATATTAAAGTAGACAAATAATTATATTGAAAATAGCGGAAAATAAAACAAAAATATAATTAATATGAAGTAAATGAAATGAAAGGATAAAGGAAAGAAATGACTCAGCGATATTAGCGAGATTTGGTTTCCCTAAGTGCTTGACCGTCGGCTTTTCAACCTCGAGATTTTGGTAACGATCACCACTATAAATATGAAGAAAACTCCGAGTTCTTACACGCAACGCACGAAACTCCGCAAAACATTACGTAGTTTTAACACACGTTACTCTTAAGTTGATTTGTTCCGCAAAACTTTACTTGAATCCAACTGATGATTTTTCTTCGTGGTCCAAATGTATCTTTTTTACAGAAAATTGTTTTTTCTTAGTTAACAAAACTTGTAGTTTTCCCAATATTTATGGACTCTCTCATGTTGGCATTTGGCAAATAAAATAAAATTCATGACATATTATGCAGTTAATCAATAGAAATGAGAAGTTGGTCAGTACTTAGTTGGCTATAAATTTTGGTTATACAGATTTGGTAAACATTTAATGGTAACAATTAGATAAGGTAAACTCCTAACTGAATTATTTACCAACGTATCCACACATGTTCTTCTAAGATCACAACATGAAAGGTAAGATTTTTCACTTCCTAACAACTCAACGCTGGAAGGAGCTAGGCTCGTGATAATTCCTTCAAAACAACTCAACGTTGTTGATGGAGTTATTGTGGTCCTGGTCTAAGTGGCACTACTACAAATTTAAACTTAGATAGTACTTGTTTTTAGTCTTGTATAGCTCTTTTAAACGTTATCTAAATCATCGCTATGGTAGTTAAGATAGCGCTTTCAAGACTGGTCGTAACGCTATCTAATTGTTTTTCCATCTTTGATCTTGTAGCTTAAATAGCATATAATAAACACTATCTAACATATGTAGTATTGTGCTGCTTCTATAGTACTATTTTTCCATTTCTATTTATATTGATTTTCGTATTATATTTTTTGTTAAAATACCAAATTTTCCAAAAATATAAAAGTAATAAAAAGATATTTAACAACAAATACATTAATAAATAATAAATATTATTATTTCATACAAGAAACAATATATTGATCATCATCTTTTGGTACATACATTTATCATTACATAAAAACTATCAAAAATCTAAATTTTATTGAGCCCTTGACCAGCCAAGCAAAAGATTGCATTATTTTCTTCATCTTATCCAGCTCTCAAATGTGAGGTCTTCAAGTACCTTCAACAACCAATGAAAAGAAATGTACACATTAATAAAGTCGAAAAGTTATAACACAGTTAATTTTGCACATCACAAAACCAGCACTGTCATGATTTGAAGATCATATATCGCTTCAACTCCATTTCTTTTAATCATTCATTAAGTCAGGTTTAAGATCTTAAACCCGAATTAACATTTGTTACATCAACAAGAAATGCACTACTCATTATAAAAATGAAAAGAAACTGACAAAAATGATTAAGTATTTAAGTGAAAAGCAAACAACAATTTCAAAATGAGAAAAAATATAGTTATTATACCTGGGTACAAAGGTGGCTGTGAGTAGCTTTAGATGAACTTACTATAATTGCAGCTACAGATTCCGCAACAAATGAACCACCCCAAAAATTGTATTGCACCTGATAAGAAAACAATGAAATAATCACTAGCACAAACAAAAAAGTTCATTTCTTTGTTACAAGACAATATTACATGGTGCCAATCTCTAGCATCATTTGGAAACCTGCCATTACCAACAATCTACTAAAAAAATACGGTAGACATTATTCTTCCAACAAGCCTCACTGGGGCTGTTTGAGACAGATTATCCGACAAGGATAAGAATGACATCCAACTATATAAATTACCTGAAGTGATCTTTGAAACAACATATTTACTCTTTAGAATATCATAGCTCCTTATAAGAAAATAACACAACTAGTACCAACAAGATAACAGAGATGAGAGCATAAAATTAAGGCACATTGTTAAAACAATTATATGGTAGACACATCAACTTAGCTAATGAAAATGAGTAAGTATATTTGCTTACTGCTATATAGTAAGACAAAGATATTGCATCAGTGTGCTTACCACCAACCAGAGTCTAATGCTTGTTAAAATACATAAGCAAGAATAACCTTCAGTTTTTAAAGCCAAATGAACTAGAGAAGCGCTCTTAGAAAGCGGTACGCATAGAGTCGAGATTGAAAAATCGGCGCCCGTATTGTGTCGGGTAGCGTCAGTCCCAGTGTCGGGATTTTGGAAGCCGAATAGTTAAATGTTTGGGCGTGGCCAAGCGTAGGTATCAGCGTCGGTTTGGTTGGTCGTTTCTTAAGAAAAAAAAATTAAAATTAATTATAGCTTGACGAGATACCGGCGCCTCGAGCTAGTATATATAAAAAAAACCTAATTTTTTTAAGCGATTATCCCATATTAATATTGTCATCCCGCCGCGCGACCCCGCCCACCCGGCCGCCACCGTCACCCCCGACCCCACCACCGTCACCAGCCCGGCGCCACCCTACCGGCCTTGCTTGCCCCCACTTATTGAGACCAAGCCGATTTAGAAGGTAAATTTTCTTCTTAACTGATTTTTCTTTTTTTTTGTTTTTTTTCCGTTTTTGTTTAATCCGAAAGTAGTTGTATATTTAATGGACTGTTGTTATATGTTTAATTATGATTTAATTTCTTTTAATTTGTTTAAATATAATTAAGATAATAATTTATTTAATGAGATTAGTTATAAATTTAATTAGTTCTTTAATTCGTTTTTATTTCGAATTTATTGGATTTAATTTGTTAATTTATTTAGTTATAAGTTTAATTCGATTTTATTAGTTAGATTGAATTGGTAATTGTTTGAATTAGATTTGAGTTTGAATTAGATAAAAATGGATTTGAATTGAATTGTGTTTAATTGATTGAATTGGGTAATTGAATTTGTTTAATTGAATTGTTGGGTTTTGTTGAAAGTTAGTTCAACTTGTTTGTTTATTGTAATGGAAAATTTTTACATTTTTATGATCATTTATTTATTTATTATTTTATGTATATAGTTTAACTTAATGTAGAAATTCAAGTTTGAATTGAACTTGTTGTTTTAATTTTGATTGAGTTTGAACTTTGAAATGCAGGTTTTTATGGCTCCTCGTGGTGGGTTTAAGAATCGGACGAAGAAGGTTACGATGGAGAGTAGCAGAGAGTTGCCGAAGAGGCCGAGGGATCATGATACGGACCTTGTTATAGAGCCCACTGATGGGCCCATTTCTCGACGTAGGCCGTCGTCCAGAATTAGATGTCTGAAGCCTTTGTCGTCGTAGCCCTCTTGGACCGTCGGCGATGTTCAGCCCGAAATATCGTGCCAGCTATCATGATATTCATGCGTGGCTGGCGCGAAGGGATATAGAGGCATTTGTGATCCGGGATCAGTGGCCGAGATGTTATAGTTGCCGAGGTCGGGAGCCTTAGCCGGCGAGTAGCCCAGTGGTCGGGTGCCAGCGGCTTAGATAAGGCCCACAACCCGTCGCCGTGTCGAGAGGGACCTGGCTTGTTGGAGCCATGTCGATGGGAAGTAAGTGTATTTTTTATTGAGTTTGTTTTATTAATACATTTATCATTTGTATCTAATCATATTTGTTTGTTTATTTTGGAAGCCTTGTTCGTGGGGTGAAAATATTCTTTGGAAGTGGAAATAAGGAGGGAAGATTTGTGGCCCAGCGTATTCTATCTTGGCTAAATCCGTTAAGGATCTTTATATGGGCGACTTTAAGTAAGTATGGTATTATAAAAGTTTTGTTTTATCGAATTGTGAATTTTTACTAACTTAATTTTGTACTTATTTCAGGATCAATATGAAATTAAAGGAGGGAGCATTTCATATGCTCGGAAGCTCTTCGAGGGGGCTTGTCAGGTGAGGTGGCGTAACCTGCTGACAAGGGGGAAGAAGACAGCGATGGAGATGCATGGCGTAGATGATGTCGCGTTGCTCCTGGGGACGCCGTGCCCGGTGGATTCAGATTCCGGCTATTGGGAGAGGTATGTCGCTCGCGGTGCTAGGATGTATAGAGGAAGCGAAAAGCCGGCGGGCAGACAGGCCATTATGACTCTTGTCGGTGACGAGAAGAGATCTGTCGCGTTCCGTAGGGGAGTAAGGGCACTTCGTGAGCGGATACATGAAGAGGTAAGTTTGGTTATTCTTATTAAATTTGAATATTTTTTAAGCGTTATTAGCTATGTATTTTGAATTTTGTTTTGAGATGATAATGTAATATCACATTACGTTAAAAAAAAATTTAAAATTTTCGGTCGGTGGTGTGACAGGAATAGTATAAATAATTTCGATGATAATATTATTTCGTAATTATTTGAGCCGAAAATTATTTATAATTTAGTAGTAATAGTAGGTAGGACAATTCGGAGTTAAGTTAAGTCGTTAAAGATCCTTACTTTTGTTGCGTATGAAGATCCCTCGAGTTGTTTAAATGGAAACACCAGCGTCTTTCCCTCTGATTTTGAGGTGAGAAAATAAGCGTTTTGGTTGATTTTTGAGGGTTGACTTTTGGTTGACTTTTTACATAATTGATTTTATGATGAATCTTGGAAACTTTGTTAGGGATCTTTATGATGTATATAAGTGATGAATTCATGACTTAGAGGTCGTTTGAGGATGTTATGGTCGGGTTGACTTTTCTAGGTTTCGGTTGACTTTTTGGGTTGATATTTTTATAAGACTTTAAATGTGTAGGGAGTTTAATTGGGACCTTATTGTAGTTGTTGTGATGTTAAAATGGTGATTTAAAATTGATTAAAGGCAGTTAGGTTGAAAAAGTGTTATTTTCAAATTGAGTTATGTCAATATTTTGGTGTATAGGTTGTTAATTATGGACTTGAGGGGTTGATTAGAATGACTTATAAGTTGATTTGAAATGTTAAAGTAATAAGGTGGAATTTTAGCGGGGGATCGATTGGGTTGTGTCCGACGGGATTATTAATTCGTTGTTCTATCCGTCATTTTAGACCGTTTAGAAATAGTTCCTTTAGAGTTGGTAGGCGTATCTTCTAGAGCGGGTATTGTAATGAGTTTTGATTATACTTTAAGGTGTTTTGTTGGGGTTGATCATTGGTAAGGGGCGGAGTTACCTAAATTGTGTCTAGGGATGTTTTTGTGGTAGCTAAGCGAGGGAGGTGAGTCTTATCTGGCGGGTGTTGCCCTAGGTACTTACTTTAAATTGTGTGAACATGTTGTGAATGCAGGTTATGTAGGAATGATGTGCGTGGGTTTGTGTTGTGATTCCGTGAGGAATGATATCGTGTAATTGTTGTATGATTCGTGTGATTCGTTTGTGTGAGCACGTGATATGATTGTAGATATATTACGTAGTTGAAGATTGCTTGAGGTAAGTAATAGCGACTTGACTTATATTTCGATTTACGTGGCCTTGTCGACAGCATTTGTATTCTGTGGCACTTGTCGGCCTTATGTTAATGGCCTTGTCGGCGATTGTGTTTGTTTTATGATTGTGAGATCATTTTATTTGTGTGGATATTGTTTGGGACTAGAGTAGTTGGTTATTGAGAGGTGATGATTAGAGTTATGTATGAGCTTGAGGTGAGCTTTGAGTATCGAGGATTTGACACATGTTGGGATGATTAGGGGTTAGGTGACTCTCCTTCCTTGCGAGAATATGTGACCACTTATTGGCCTTATATTCACGGTATAAAATGATTATGACTCTTTTGCTCGCTTCTTTGTGTGCGTTAGCCGGTGTGTGGCCACATCTTACGGTATAGGTGACTGCAGTTTGGCACTATCTTACGGTATAAGAGCGGTATGAGTCTTTATGATCAAGCTTTGTTTGTGTGCGTTGTTGGTGTGGCCCACATCTTGCGGTATAGTTGTGGGTGTCTTGGTTTGGCACTTATACTTGATTATAGGCGGTGTTTATTAGCGGTTGATCCGTTCTGAGGTAGGCAGTTGAGTATATGCGCGTTAGAGGTTGTATCTTTGTGGAGATATGAGAGATAGAAGGTGATATTTAGAATTATAGTCGATGTTAGTCTTTGTGATTTAAATGCAGGTGTTTGTGTGGTATTCAGGACCTTACATTACATGCCCAACATGTTATGCCTAAGACCTTCTTTTGGAATCTATTGTATGACTTTATTAGGTAGTCACGGATATATATATATATATATATATATATATATATATATATATATATATATATATATATATATATATATATATATATCATTATTTTGTTAAATGTTGGGCTATTATAATATTGTTTATCTCGTTACGTATGGTAAGTTCACCCCGTGTTAAGTGTTAAAAGACTTGGCGAACACCACGCCCGCACCGCTATGGGCGGCATTTTTCGTTTGTCTTGGGTTGAGACGGTTAGTTGAGCCAAAAATTTGGTGAAGTTTATTCAGTGGCTAAGGTGGCGTCGAATTGGCGAGAGGATCGCAGTTTGATTTTGATGTCCAATTTGTTTTGATTGTTGTACTTTATTTTCAAACTTTAGCCTTGTCGTGAGTTGTCATTTGTATTGTGGTCTGATCTTTTTACTCTCTTTTTTTAGCCAGCACCGGCATTCTTGTCTTTTGGATATGTTGTATATATGGTGTTGGTTGGTTAGATATCACTGATGGATTTGTAAAATTTTAAACTATTATTTGGAAAAATTAATGGAAATCAAATTTTTGGATGAAGCTTGAGTAGTTTTTTTAAAGCTGAGTAGATCCGTCGGTTTGAGTGACTCTGGTGTTCAGGATTATAATGATCTTTCGGGCGGCGGAGCACTTGGGCGTGTCGTTCTGAATAAGAGGCCCAGGAGCGTCGCCGCGGCCCAGACCTATGCGTATTGCTCTTAAGAAGGGCAGGCGACAGAACTGACGGCGGAGGAATTACACAGCAGAGACTTAAGCGAGGTTTATGTAAGTTTCAACGCTTTTATACGTTAAATTTAATTTGTAGCTATAACTACATAAGTTATATTTCATTCTTATGTTTCTATACGCTGCGGGGAAGAGTACAATGTCTTGTTAGTGAAGTACGGACAGCGTAGATCCATTCTGAGGATGGGGTTCCGTGAGAAAAAGGCGTTGTGGATGGAGCGGCCGGTGAGCGGGGTTGTTGAGGCGGATGCTTGGGCGGTTATGCGCCATCGGTGAGATGTTGATGGATCTTTGATCACGTCGAGTAGGCGCCTCATTCGAGCTAGTTGTGGAGCGTATACAGTAGGTTGTTGGGTCGGAGGAGAGGAGCGAGGGGTCGTGGAGGGAGAGGAACAAGGTCATGAAGGAGTTGTGCGAGGAAGAAGAGATCGCCAACCTCTCCAGTCCCGGGTGGCAGTTTTCCGGCTGTTCACGCTTCTAGAGATGCGTCCCAGTCATGGTGAATTTATTGGCGTCGGTTCCGCAGTGCTTGACCCGCTTGAGACCCAGCCGTAGATGCGACTCGCGGCCTGGATCCCGACTCCGGAGGAGGCCCACATCTGAACTCGAGGCCCGGATCTGGAGTTCCGAGGAGCGGCCGGAGGGCCCGCCCCGGACCCTCCGAGACCCCACAGTGAGGGCGTAGATGTGATGTATTTGGATATTTATGTTGTTATGTTTATGGATATTTTATTTTTATGTTTATGGATATTTTATTTTGTTTTTATGTTTTCATATTAGTTTATGGTTATTATTAGTTGTTATTGGATAATTTAAAAGTTTATGTTTATGTTTATGTTTGTATCTTGGTTGTTTCTTATTGTTTCTTATTGTTTTCGGATATGATTTGTGTTGTTATGTTTAAAACACAGGTGGTATATCAGCTTAATGAGTTCTTGAGGAGAAATACGATATCGTGTGTTTTTGTAGGCGTGGAATTAGGTCAGTGTCGGTATAGTGTCGGGCAAAATAAATAGAGTCGGTTTCGTGTCGGTTTGGCGTCGGTTATTAAAACAACAGCTTGATAGAGTCGGTTTTAGGTGTCGGTCGTTAAAAAAGAGTCGGTATAATTAATGGAGTTCGCGTCGGGTTTAAAAAAAAATTGATTTCGAGTTTGTAAATTACTTTTTAAGTAATATAATAAAGTATTATGCCTAATAATCATTAGATATATTAATAAATATTATAATAAAAATATTTAAAAATATTGCTCACGTGATCGTGGAATGGATTATAAGCTAGGCTACTGTATGTATCATATATTGCAGTATGCTCGGCGTTAATATTTTATTATATTTTCAAACTTATAATATAAATACTACTTAACATAGCTACTTTTAAATATATTAGTTATGTGGTGAATAATTAGATTCAAATAAAATATTCATTATGCGAGGGTATCGAGGGTGCGGTTATGTGTGATTCGTTTGTGTGAGCGCGATATGATTATGTGATTATGTTACGTGGCGTTGAAGATTGCTTGGCGTAAGTAATAGCTTAATTCGAAACATATTTCGATTTACGTGGCGGCACATCGGCCTTTGTTGTATTCTGTGGCACTTGTCGTGACTTATGTATTTCTGTGGCACTGTCGGCGATTGTGTTTGACTTACGATTGTGAGATGTTTTAATTTGTGTGCTTGGATATTATTTGGGAGTAGAGTAGTTGGTTATTGAGGGTGATGGTTAGAGTTATGTATGACTTGAGGTGGCTTGAGTGTCGAGTTTGACCCGTATGTTGGGATGATTAGGGGTTGGGTATTTCTCCTTAAGCTGCGAGATATGTGGCCGTTGGCCCTTATCTGCGGTATAGGCGGTATGACTCTTTTGATCACTTTCTTTGTGTGCATTGGCGGTGTGGCCCTATCTTCTGCAGTATAGTCGTCTGGTTTGGCCTTATACTCACGGTATAAGAGGCGGTATGATCTTTATGATCAACTTTCTTTGTGTGCGTTGTGATTGTGGCCACATGCTACTTGAGGTATAGGCATGCTTGAGTTTGGCCTTATCTTGTTATAAGGCGGTGTTTATTAGCGGTTGATCCATTCACAGGGTAGACACATTGGTATATGCATATTAGAGGTTGGTATACTTGTGGAGATATGAGAGATAGAAGGTGATGACTAGAATTATAGTCGATGTTGAGTCTGTGATTTTATTACGGGTGTTTGTGTGTTTTATTGAGACATACATACTATCCTAACATGTTATGCACGAGACGCTTCATTGGAATCTTATTGTATTACTTTATTAGGTAGTCACGGATATATATATATATATATATATATACGTATTTTTGTTCATGTTGGGCTATTATGATCTTGTCATGCCGTTACGTATGTTAAGTTCACCCACTTGTGTCGAAGTGTTGACTAAGGCCGCCGAGCTACGCCCGCACCCCGCTATGGCGGTTTTCATTGTCTTGGAGTTGGCGGGCAATTTGGATTGAGCCAAGAAGGCATTGGAGAGTTTATTAGAGGTGGCTAAGGTGAGCATCGGGTGGCGGAAGAGATCACCAGCGTCGATTTTGATGTGTTGTCATTTGTTTTGATTGTTATGCTTTATTTTTCAAACTTTAGCACTTGTCGGTGGTTATTAAACTTTGTATTACAGTGCAGTCTTTACTCTCTTTTTGTAATCGACATTCTGTCTTTTGGATATGTTGTATATATGGTGTTGGTTGGTTAGATATCACGATGATTTGTAAAATTTTAAACTATTATTATTTTAGAGAATATTAATGGAAATCAAATTTTTGATGAAGCTTGATAGTTTTTAAAAACAAGGTCGTCAAGTGGTTTGGTGACTTCATTGTTCAGGAGTTATAATGATTCTCACCTCGGGGCGGCCGACATGGGGCGGGTGGAATTCTGAAGGAGGCTGGGAGCGTCCGCCCAGCTCGTGAATATCGTATTGCTCTTAACAAGAAGAAGGGCAGGCGACAGAGGCAGGCGGCCGAGGGGTCTGACAGAGACTTGACGGGCTTATGTAAATTTCAATGTTTATACGTTAAATTTAATTTGTAACTATAACTTCTATAAGTTATATTTAATTTCTTATGTTTATACTCTGCGGGGAAGAGTGCAATGTAGCACATTTAAAGAGTGAAATGCGGACCAAAGCGTAGATCGAATTCACGGATGGGGTTCCGTGGGACAAGACGTTGTGGATGCAGACACAGCCAGTGAAGGCAGGGTTGTTGAAAGGCCGGATGCTTGGAGCCGCTTATACCTCATCAGCTGAGATGTTGATGGATGCTGGTCCATCGGAAGTAGCGCCTCCGCTCGCGCGGTTATCGAGCATATCTGACATAGGTTGTCGGGAGTCGAGATTAGAGGAACAGGGTCATGGAGGAGAGGAACAAGGTCATGGAGGGAGTTATGCCTTGAGAGCGAGGAAGAAGAATCGCCCGACCTCGAGTCCCAGTGGCCCGGTTGCGGCATGTTCCACGCTTTTATGGGAGCTGCATCCAGTCATGGTGGACTATTGGCATCGGTTTCCTGATTCATGACCCAGCTGGAGCCATATTAGATCGCGCTCGGCCTCGGATCCGACTCGGGAGGAGAAGCCATCTGAGACTCCTGACCCCCAAATCTCGACTACAGAGGCCGGCGGGCCCCTTTGAGCCCCCAGCCGGGCCCCGCTGAATCCTCCCAGACCCCTAGTGAGCCTTAGATGTGATGTATTTGGATATTTATGTTGTTATGTTTATGGATATTTTATGTTTATGTTTATGGATATTTTATTGGCTTGTTTTTATGTTTTCATTAGTTTTTATGGTTATTATTAGTTGTTATTGGATAATTTAAAAGTTTATGTTTTTATGTTTATGTTTGTATATTGGTTGTTTCTTGTTTTTTTCGGATATGATTTGTGTTGTTATGTTTAAAACACAGGTGGTATATCAAAACAATAGAGCTGCGGACCTGCCAATATCTGATGTGTTTTTGTAGACGTGGAGTCGGTCTAGTGTCGGTATAGTGTCGGGCAAAATAAATAGAGTCGGTTTCGTGTCGGTTTGGCGTCGGTTATTAAAACAACCAAACAATAGAGTCGGTTTCGTGTCGGTCATTAAAAAACACAATAGAGTCGGTATCGTGTCGGTTTGGCATCGGGTTTTTAAAAAAAATTGATTTTCGAGTTTGTAAATTACTTTTAAAGTAATATAATAAAGTATTATGCCTAATAATCATTAGATATATTAATAAATATTATAACAAAAAATATTTAAAACCATTTCTTCATGGAGTGGAATGGACTATAACTTCGACTACTGATTGTAACATATATTGCCGTGTATTATCGGCGTTAATATTTTATTATATTTTCAAACTTATAATATAAATAGTACTTAACTTATAACTCCTTTTCGAAAAAATATATTTGTTATGTGTTGAATAATTAGACTCAACAATTATGATATGATTTCACTACTAATGTGTTTTAGAATATATTTGTGAGAAATATTTTCTATAATATGTATATGGTTAGTAGTGTGGTCATAATTATTAATTGAAATGTGTATGATAATTGAGTTTATATTAATTAATTTGATAATTACAAACATTCATTTTTCAATGCCATTTAAAATATTTATTAAGTTCATTTATATGATTTAATAAAGTGCCTATATTTTGTAATGGTGATTGGAATGGAGGTATATAGATATGGCCCATTTATTTATTTTCGGTCTGCGAACCGTAATGTTGTAAATGACCTTCTGAGTCATATTTTCTTGTATTTATTTATTTATTGTTTTACCGAAGCTTGCGAGTTGTCTAAAGTGGGTTAGTATATAAATATGGTAACAAGTGAAGATATTGAAGATCGTTTCATGGTGGTGGTCTTGGTGGACTCGGATGGATCAGGAAATGCAGACTCTGAAATTAGAACATGTTAGTATTTGATAAATACTTGTAATAGGATTCTAGGGCCTATCGTATATCTCTTGAATATGCGTTACTTGTTTTATTTTCATATTTGCATGTATTGCTTGATTATGTGCTAGTATCGTAGTAAATAAAAACAAAATAATAATCTCATAATTAAAATTTAAGCAAAGTATCAAGCCAATTTTAAAGTTGTGCAATCAATTCATCGATTAGGCGCGCCGTGATGGCGGGTGTTACAATGTTGCATTTGATATGAAAATGGATCATGTTGAAGTGATTTCCACTTAACGTTGTGGGCTTTGGATGATCGATCAAATGCTTTGGTTTAATTGGCATCGCTTCGGTTTTTGAATAGAAATATTGGGTAGCATCTTGTAAGAGATGCTGGTGGCCATCGAAGTTATATAGTTTACATAGTGGTTGACAACCTACTATTATAAGCGGATTCAAAATAACTAGCGATGTTGCCGTTTGAATTTAAGTGTAATAGGTCTTGATACTAATATATTTCGTGAGATTTGAGTATTAGTATTTACTTTACAATTTATTTGTAAGTGTTTAAAGCATGATGTTCTTTGATGCATTATTTTATTTACTTATTCTTGTAGAATTAATGTAATGCCTTATTCTTTACTCCTAGAACTAGAAACCCATTTCGGCGCTTGAAAGTGCAAATTTGAACTCTAACTTCAATTTTGGCCAGTGGTCTCGAAACTTGAGAATCATTCAAGCTAGAAGGGAGGCTGAATCACGTCTTCAGAACAATAAGGTTCAGCGAAACCTAATGATAGTGCCTCACATCGGAAAAGGATCCCACAAAGCACAAGTCGTCTTTGTGGATGTCGATATGCCATCTTTGCCAGTATGGAACCTTAGTTTCCAAATTCAATATAAAGGTGGCGGCGTATATGACATATACCGGCAACTTGAGGTATTCGAGAAGGAAGCTAGAAAGCGAGAGATATGGCCAGTATGCGTGCTGCATGGACAATTTGAGGCAGACGAGGCCATGAGCCACCATCATTAAAATGATTGGCTTGGTCGATCGATGACGCCACAGGCACGGTGTCTCCAATAGGCGGGCGTGGTCTGTCACGAGAAGTCTCTTCTAGAGAAATTCTCTCAGTGTGTCATGAACTTCAATATGCATAAGTTTGAGTTATCTCTAAACGAACTGCATAAGATGATCACGAATGCTGAGACGAACTTGGGTAAGACCTTCAAAAATTCTACTCTTGTTTGGTGGTCCCGAAACAAGAAGAGACTCAAGAATAAAGAGTTTACCGGCAGGCCAAAGAGGGTTCAAAAGCGATCCCCGAGGTTGTGGAGGAGCTAGGGAAGATGACAGAGTGTCGTTATTTAGAAACTGGGTGTGGAAGTGGAGCTGAGGAAGTTGTGACGGATGATAGGAGGAATGGTCTCACGACCGGCTCGGCCTCTGGTATGTAGGTTATTGAAGTTTGTACAACTTCTAATTCTACTTTGTGGGTGCTAGACACCGGTTGTAGTTCATGTTGTCGTAATATCACGAGGAACTTCAATCAGTAGAGTACTCGAAAGAGGGGAAATGGATGCGTGTGGGAAATGGCGCGAAGGTTGCGACCACTGCAGTAGGATCCGTTAGTTTTAAATTTCTTGCATGGCTGCTTTAATTATCTACGGTTTCTTACATGTACACACTGAATTTGCGAGATATTATATGCTACATTTTGAATAATGATGGTTTTTCATTTTGATAGATCTCGATAATTTGGAATTAACAAGAATGGGGTATATTTGGTACCGCCTCCTTTGAAATAGTCTATCGTTTGGAGCATGATTAATTGAGTCATATAACATAAACTTAAAATGGAATAAAGCTTTTTATGATTTAAATCGAAACATACTATGGCGCATTGCGGACTAAGTCGCGTGCGAAGCAAGATCAAAAAACTCCACTACGGTGGAATACTTGAAGGTTTGATTATGAATCATCACGATAATTAGTCTTTGCGCCGAGGGCAAAATGACGAAATGCGCTTTCGTTGGAGCATGAAGAAACTGATTTATTAAGGGATCGTGCATGTGGGCTGATGAATCTGTCCAGAGGAGGTTACTTCGCCATTCATTCTGCATTATTTCTGATGAATACGGTTTTGTGTATCGATGAGACACAAACACGAGTCACTGAAATTCAAGGAGTTCCAAAATCAGAGTACAAAACCCCGATTGAACGAAGACGATACAAAGATTCTCGATTACGATGGGGGTGAGAATGTTGAGTCAGAGTTGATACTCATCCTAATAAGAGTGTTGTTTGACTATTTGCGGCGGAGCGTCATAGCGTAATGGGCGTAATAGAAAGGAGAAATGGTGCGGCATGGTTAGATCACATGATAAACCCTGTCGATCTACCGTTAATTTACGGGGATATCTTGACTAGCGGCCTTTACCTTAAGCGGATGTCCAGCGAGTCGGCGGATGAAACCCCGTAGGAAATGTGGTTTGGGAAGATTCCCTAAGTTGGGTTTTCTAAAAGATTTCGAACATGAAACATGTTAAAGTGCAACAAAGAATAAACTTGTGTCGATAAATGCTATTTCATAGGATATCTGAAAAGGAAGCGGTTTGTTACTACTTCTACAGGCAGGAGAATAAAATGCTTAATTCTTTGAAACGAGGTATTCCTTGAAAGGAATATTTAATAGAAGGACTAGAAGTAATGGTGTTGAACTAAATCTTGATGAAGCTGGTGATGAAGTCGATGTCGATCGTCTAATCACCGAGGCATCGTATGACACAAGTGGAACGCTGCTTTCATAGAAGACTGATTCTTGATCGCGTGAAGCGTAAGGAAGGCCGACCATAGGAGATCAGCGGGATAAGCATGACAAAGCCTTGGCCCAGTATGGTGAAGCTCATCATTGGCAGCGAGCCCTTCTTACAAAGCAATGAATAGCAAGAATCGACAAATGGCGGAAGCTAACCCACCTTGTCGAGATGGATTACATGTACGAAATGAGGTTTGGTCACTTGTTGGATTTAAATGGGGCTGCCTATTAGTGCCAAATGGGTATTTAAAGAAACATGATAAAGAGACGGAATCGTTGATGTTTTTCAAAGCTATAGACTTGTAGCGAAAGGTTTCAAACAAGTTCACGGGTGGTATGGCTAACACTGCGCCGGTGGCTATCTTTAAAATCATCTATTTTGCTTACGTTGCTGCATTCGCTGACTACTGAAATATAACAAAATCGATGTAAAGACCGCTTTCACGAATGGAAATTTGGGAAGATGTGTACATGGTACAACCTCCGACTTTCATGTCCTAAAGGATTCTAAGAAGTATGAGGATTCATGAAGTCCATTTATGGTGGCCCAGGCATCCCAGCGGTTGAATCTACGTTTTGATGAATCAATCAAAGAGTTTAGTTTCATCAAACGAAGAAGAATCTTGTTGTGTATACAAGAAGGTAAGTAGGAGTTACGTATCATTCATAGTCACAATAATATCGATGACATACTTATCGTAAAACAACGTGGAGTTCTTAAGCTTCGATCCAAAGTTGGTTGTGCAAATGTTTCTCGATAAAGAAGGACTAGAAGCGGCTCTGATATATACTTGGAATAAAGATCCACCCAGAGATCGGGCTAAGGAGATGATTGGACTGTCAGGATACTTATGTAGAATAAAAGATGCTATGAGTTCAGAAACATGAAGGGTAATCTCCCGTGAGGCATGGAGTTAAACTCGTGGTGAGTGTCCATACTTAGTCTTTGAGATGAGGCAGGGAATGAAGGGGAAGTACCTTCTGACTTCGGCTATAGAATCCATAAATGTATGCCGTGTTGTGCGCTAGACTTGATGTGTCTTATGCACTAAGTGTAACCCGGTAGATACGAAGCTAATCGGTGAAAGCCCTTTGGATTGCGGTGAAGTCGTCTTGAAGTATCACGAAGAAGAACTAAAGATGCTTTCTTGGTATATGGTGGAGGCGAAGAGTTAGCGATTGACGAAATTACACGACACCGGTTTTCAAGCGGCCGAGGCGACTATCGTTCCGGTATGGGCCTTGTATTTTAATGCCAGCGGTGGAAGCGATATCTTGGAGGAGTTCCCGAAGCAATCTTGTTGCGATTCTACCACGAGAATACGATGCGTCGCGGCGTCGCGAAGCATTTAAAAACATGTAGGATAAAGAAGTAGAGTGACGGGCAGGTGTGGTTACTAGCGTTGAGGGGACCGGTGAACGCTTTGTGAGCGATGCGGGCGATAGCTGAAACTAAGGAACCCCGGCCATCACAATCCAAGCGGCATTACTCGGAAAGTATCCACACAATTAGAGATATACTTGATAGAGGTGATGTGAAATACTAATAAAGTAGAAGCAGAGGCCAATGCGGCCGACCACTACTAAACGGCTAAGTCGGGCAAGCGTGATGAGCATCGTGAACATAGGTCTTAGACAAATGTCGCGGTGGTGTTAGGTTAGTGGGAGTCGATTATGTATGTCTATTGTGTTATGTGAACAAATATTTGAATAATGCTATGCTTATATTTTAATATATTTGTTTGCTAATAATACATATGTTTAATTTTACATATAATATACATGTAGTGTATCCTCGATGAGTGAAAGGTTAAATCCCTAGGTTAGTCTATGTTTTCTAGAGAGGTAACATGAGCTGTAAATTACCTTTCTTGAGCTGAAAGCATGGATAACGAAAGGCCTTGGTCGGAATCTTTGCGTCAGGCGACAATCGTATAGTAACATGGTGTTTTGATTAGTGATCAAGATTGATCAAATTGCTTTCTGAGGACTAGATCAATCTACAGGTAGGCTGGAGTCGGGTAGTAGGGGGCTGGTATGACAGCTTAATTCATAGAGAGGCATGTATATCGTGTCCTATGACATTTGTTTAAATTTTAGGTTCGTCAATTCTTAGACCTCGGATATATAACTATACGTGTTATCTGAAACTCTACGTACTTTGACTATGACCAAATACTTTTTAGCGGGGATTATAACGGCATATGTTAGATTCGCTAGCCGGTAATGTAGCGATAGATGTTGATATATTGTGGGAGGGATTTTTCGATCACTTGATATACAAGGAAGATCACCGAGGACTACTGTGAGTTAGTGCTTGATTGGTTTATAGAGACGCCATAAATGCTTATTCGGTTCGTACTTTCGAGTAGAGAGGAAAGTTGTGGGTATTTCACCCCGGCCTACTTCTTATGGTGCCCCCACAATAACTTCTGAATCGCGTGATAAAGGTGTATGGTGTCGTCCATGTGGGCGAAGTCGGGTGTTGGAAATCAGTGAGAATTGATTCCATTTATTATGCCGTTCTGACGATTGTGTATCGATTCATTTACCGGTTAAGGCTAGAAATGTGATTATCGGGAGCAGTGTTCGACTTAGTAATTGTATATTACTAGTGTGGGTTCATGATAATTTAAGGGTTTATGTTGGTGCTAGATCTTTACTCATTGTCGTTATAATAATAGTAATTAAATTATTATTATACAACTTACTATTATCGAGCCTAGAAGGTCACGCACATACGGTGACGTTGAAGGTTATATTTCATCGTGAAATTAAAGAGAAGCTGAAATGTATTTACCGATTACAAAGGGATTACACATTTTATGTAGAAAATCGATTGAACAAATAGAATGCGTTAAATGATTATTTAGGTGGTTAGAACAATTACAGTATTTATCAATAACTTGAAAGATTGTGATATTGACTCGTCTACTATTTAATTAAGCTAATTAAATAGTTCAACTCATTAACAACTTCATTAGTGTCTTAACGAACTAATAGAGTTAGCAGTCAGCTAATACTTAACGGGTTGTTTATCGGGCTTGTTTAACTTTATACATATAAAGCGAAGCTTTAGATTTTTTTAAGTAATAAAATTAGAAATCTTTTTCATGAAAACCCTAAGTAGCGGCCACTTGGCGAAACTCTCCAAGAATTTTTCTTGGTGTTTTTAGTTTGTTAAATCTTGTTTACTAGCGTAAGTTGGTTCTTGATTCAACTCTCACAATTGTGGACCAACTAGAATATCATACGATTGATATTGCTTAACAAGGAGGTAGAAGGGAACTCGAAATTCACGTTGTGAATTTGAAAGCGATGGAATTTACTCGGCTACTTGATGTAAGTACTCTGTTTATTCGTATATTGTAAATATATGTTTTGTTTTTAATAATGTAGTATGCACTTTAAGATCCACGGAATTATGGATTTGTATTTATACTTTCGTATATCCATAGTATTTCCATCGATAATCGCTAATAAACTCAATCCACGCCGTTGCCTCGGATTTAAATCTGCTTTTGCGTAGGCGGGTACTTAAACTCTTTGTAATCGGTAAAAATACGTAAGTATCGCGCCCATCTGAAGTAGTGCGTCAAATCTTAAGTGCAAACACAATTATAGCTAACGTAAGTGATGCGTATGATATTACACTTACCATGTTGCGTTAGTACAACCATTACCGATGTGAGCGTTACTATAGCGACATAGTCATCTGTCAGTGAAGGAAGTCGGCGTTAGGCGGTAGTCGGTTTCTCTTTGACTCGTTGAAGCATGCGTTCCGCAGCTCACCGAAACTTCGGACAAATGGAACTCCACTTCCTAGTCAACTTGGTCAGTAATTGTTGCGATAATCGAGATATCTTATTTCGGTAACGCTTTGTGGGTCGTCCCCGATTCATCAGCGAGGTTCAACTTTTTTGAGGATCAGCCAACATACCCTCTCACGAAATCATATGACCGAGTGTACCTTCCCCGAGCCAAAATTACACTTGAAAATTTAGCATACAATTTGTTTTCTCTCGAGGTCTCGGCCACGATTCTCGAGTGCCTTTGCAGTAAACACTCGCTTACTACTAGAATATATCAAAATATCATCCAATAAATACATACAAAATTTATCAAATAAGAGGGCCCGATTCATAAGGTCGTAAATGTCGCGAGGCGTTAAATGACAAGCAGCGTCGCCAAAACTTCGTAGTGCCCGTATCTTGTTCTAAATACCCGGCCGATACATACGTCTCCGCCCAATCCTCAAGCGATGGTAACGTACAAAATTCCGATCCTAGAAATATACGGGGATCCGCCGATTGATCAAAGCGGTCGTGATCTAGGCAACGGATATCGATTCTTAATTGTTATTTTAACAGCGCCTATAATCGTCTAGCGACCTCGAGAGATCCATGCTGCGACCAAATAACACGGAAGCATCCCGAGGGTGAACTCGCGGGTCGAGACAGATCCCGCATCTAACGACTGCGCCAATTGGTCTTGACTACTCTCGATTCTCTACGAGGCAAATTACGTATGGTGCCATAGAAATCGGAGTAGTACCGGGGAAGTAATTCTATGGAAAACTCCGCCTACCAGCGGGGCGATCCCAGCAACTCTTCGAGGGAACTGTCCAATAATCTCGCGACATGGGCCAGCTTTCTTCAGTTAGATTCTCCTCCTTTCACCGTGTGAATGACATGGGCAAGATAGCAGCAGCATCCACTTTCTGACAACACGGGCAAGCCAAAAGCGGCCAGAGGCAAGAGGAAGGGTACTTAAGATCTTAGATTTTCTAGAACTAGATATTTGATGTTTTGGATGACAATCCTCATTGCGTGATGTCTCACAATCCATCAATGGAGTCAAAATCATTTATCTCAAAAGGAAGTAAATCATCTCCAGACATTGATTTCGTGCCAAAGACGGGTTCCCAAGTGCATACCGATGTAACAGGGCTTTTACCGGCGTTAGGATTAAAAGTGGCATAGCAAGAATTTCTCGAGTTATCGGAATATGCTGGGAAAATTTCAGAGATATGAAAGAATGAGTTGCTTGAATCAACTGACAACATTAACTTCGACCATAAATTTAGAGTACAATATTACTCTAGGAGAATCTGACTTCACGGTGGAGTAGCTGCAAATACGACCACAGCTACAGCTAGTTCGGTAATACTACCACTCGACTATTTCCGGTTCAGGCCAGTTTCTCCGCGCGAAACCCAACACTCCGACTTCGCGTGCGCTGCCAGAGCTGCGCTAGAGTAAATGTCTTCAATGCCTTTGTCTCACGGGGTAAATTAGTAACAATGTGTCACTCTGGCGGCACTTCGATAAATAACGAACCCCGCGGCTACATCACGTCATTCCGCGACTTTATGGCCGATTAACCGCAGCGGAAACGCACTGCGTTGTTAGTGCCCCGCCCACGAAAACCTCCCTGCGAGGGATCCTGCAGACCAACTAAAAAGACACAGGCCTGAGAAGCGTGAGTACTAATTTGAGAATTAGTAGCGGGGGCCTTGACGACTCTGGTACGTAGCGACTTCTGGCTACTTGATGGATCCTAGAACCCGAACTTGATTGACCGCCCGTCCTAGAAATATCGTATCTTCCTGCTTTCTCACTGCAACTTGACACTTTCAGCCAACTCATGCACATGAGCATCATTCAATAATTCATTTTTGTAACGGCCGCCCAGGATTAGCGCCGCGAGGTTAAGGTTATCATGACTTTGTCTGTGAGTCACCCGATCGATGGATGACAACGTAAAGACCTCATTTGACATTAATAATAATAATACTTTTTGTCCATCATGGTGAATTAACAACACATCACACAAAAATGTATCACCAAGCAATACGTAATA
>JADFUC010001427.1:0-30000 GCA_019722365.1 Lithospermum erythrorhizon
GAATGATGTTCTAGGAAAATCAAGTGATTCTATTTTATTTAAATGCGTTCGAGTTTTATTTGGGCCGGAAACGAGGAAAGCGGCATTTTCTCCTATCCGAGCGCAATCCGTTCGAGTTTTTTCAATGTTCACTAATATTAGCTTCACGAATGATGTTAGGGAGAAAATCAAGCGATTCTATTTTATTTAAATGCGTTCCGGAGTTTATTTGGGCCAAAGCGAGAAAAGCGGCATTTTCTCCTATCGAGCGCAATCCGTTAGAGTTCTTTTCAATGTTCCCCTAATAATGGCTTCAGAATGATGTTCTAGGAAAATCAAGTGATTCTATTTTATTTAAAATGCGTTCGAGTTTATTTGGGCCGAAACGAAAAAACTTCATTTTCTCCTATCTGAACGCAATCCGTTCGAGTTTTTTTCAATGTTCCCCTAATATTAGCTTACAAATGATGTTCTAGGAGAAAATCAAGAGATTCTATTTTATTTAAATGCGTTCGAGTTTATTTGGGGCCTTAAAGCAGAAAAGCGGCATATTCTCTATCGAGCATAATCCGTTAGGAGTTTTTCAATGTTCCCCTAATACTAGCTTAGAATGATGTTCTGGAAAATCAAAAGCGATTCTATTTTACAGCCCCAAATGGATTTAAAGGTTTATTTGGGCCACTTGAAAACGGCATTTTCTCCTATCCGAGCGCCCAATCCGTTCGAGTTTTTCAATGTTCCTAATATTAGCTTCGAATGATGTTCTAGAGAAAATCAAGCGATTCTATTTTATTTAAATGCGTTCGAGGTTACTTGGGCCAAAGCGAAGCGGCATTTCTCCTATCCGAGCGCCAATCCGTTCGAGTTTTTTTCAATGTTCCCTAATATTAGCTTCACGAATGATGTTCTAGGAGAAAATCAGCGATTATTTTATTCGTCGTTCGAGGTTTATTTGGGCAAAAGCGAAAAGCGGCGTTTTCTATCCGAGCGCCCAATCCGTTCGAGTTTTTTTCAATGTTCCCCTAATATTAGCTTCTGAATGATGTTCTAGAGAAAATCAGCGATTCTATTTTATTTCGTGCATTCAAAGAGGTTTATTTGGGCCAAAAGCGAGAAAGCGGCATTTCTCCCTATCAGAAGCCCGATCAGTTCGGGTTTTTCAATGTTCCCCTAATATTAGCTTAGAATGATGTTCTAGGGAGAAAATCAGCGATTCCTATTTTATTTCGTACGTTCGAGTTTATTTGGGCCAAAAGCAGCGGCATTTTCTCCTATCCGAGCGCAATCCGTTCGAGTTTTTTCAATGTTCCCACTAATATTAGCTTCGAGATGATGTTACAGGAAAATCAAGCGATTCTATTTGTTCGTGCGTTCGAGGTTTGTTTGGGCCAAAAGCGAGAAGCGGCATTTTCTCCTATCCGAGCGCCAATCCGTTCGAGTTTTCAATGTTCCCCTAATATTAGCTTCGAATGATGTTACAGGAAAATCAAGCGATTCTATTTCTTTAATACGTTCGAGTTTATTTGAGCCAAAAGCGAGCGGCGTCCACTATATCGAGCGCAATCCGTTCGAGTTTTTTTCAATGTTCCCCTAAGCCAAACCCAGCTTGCAGAGACTGATGTTACAGGGAAAATCAAGCGATTCTATTTTATTTAAATGCGTTCGAGGTTTATTTGGGCCAAAAGCGAGAAAACGGCATTTCTATCCAGAGCACCAATCCGTTCGAGAGTTTTTTTTTCAATGTTCCCCTAATATTAGCTTCAGAATGATGTTCTAGGAAAATCAAGCGATTCTGGCCCCTTTTATTTAAATGCGTTCGAGTTTATTTGGGCCAAAAGCGAGATTTCTCCTATCCGAAGGCAAACCGTTCGAGTTTTTTTCTCAATGTTCCCCTAATATTAGCATACAAATGATGTTCTAGGAGAAAATCAAGCGATTCTATTTTTATTTAAATGCGTTCGAGGTTTATTTGGGTAAAAGCGAGGCGGCATTTTTCTCTATCGAGAGCATAATCGTTCGGGTTTTTTCAATGTTACTGTGTTAGGCTTTAGAATGATGTTACAGGAGAAAATCAAGCGATTCTATTTATTTAACGTTAGTTTATTTGGGCCAAAAGCGAGAAGCGGCATTTTCTCCTATCGAGCGCGATCCGTTCGAGTTTTTCAATGTTCCCCTAATATTAGCTTCCGAATGATGTTACAGGAGAAAATCGCGATTCTATTTTATTTAGATACGTTCGAGGGTTTTATTTGGGCCAAAGCGAGAAAGCGGCGTTTTATACCTTGAGGCGCAATCCGTTCGAGTTTTTCAATGTTCCCTAATATTATTAGCTTCGAATGATGTTCTAGGAGAAATCAAGCGATTATTTTATTTAAATGCGTTCGAGTTTATTTGGTAGCGAAAAGCGGCGTTTCTCCCCATCGAGCGCAATCAGGTCGAGTTTTTCAATGTTCCCCAATATTAGCTTACGAATGATGTTAGGAGAAAATCGGCGATTTCTTTATTTCGTATGTTCGAGGTTTATTTGGGTAAAAGCGAGAAAGCGGCATTTTCTCCCTATCCGACATAATCCGTTGAGTTTTCAATGTTCCCCTAATATTAGCTTCACGAATGATGTTAGGAGAAAATCAAGCGTTCTATTTTATTTAAATGCGTTCAGTTTATTTGGGCCAAAGCGAAGCGGCATTTTTCTCTATCGAGCGCCCAATCCGTTCGGAGTTTTTCAATGTTCCTAATATTGAAAACTACGAATGATGTTCTAGGAAAATCAAGCGATTCTATTTTATTTAAATGCGTTCGAGTTTATTTGGGCCAAAGCAGCGGCATTTTCTCTATCCGAAGGCAATCCGTTCGGGTTTTTTGATATTCGCAATATTGGAAACTTCCGTGATGTTCTGGGAGAAAATCAAGCGATTCTGTTTTATTTAAATGCGTTCGAGGTTTATTTGGGCCAAAAGCGAGAAAAGCGGCGTTTCTCACTTATCCAGAAACAGCAATCCGTTCGAGTTTTTTTCAATGTTCCCCTAATATTAGCTTACAAATGATGTTCTAGGAGAAAATCAAGCGATTCTATTTTATTTAAAATGCGTTCGAGGTTATTTGGGCCAAAGCGAGCGGCATTTTCTCTATCGAGCGCAATCCGTTCGAGTTTTTTTCAATGTTCCCTAATATTAGCTTCGAATGATGATGTTACGGAGAAAATCAAAATTCTATTTTATTTAAATGCGTTCGAGTTTACTTGGGCCAAAAGCGAAAGCGGCATTTCTCTATCCGAGCGCAATCCGTTCGAGTTTTTTTCAATGTTCCCCTAATATTGGCTTACGAATGATGTTCTAGGAAAATCAGCGATTCTATTTTATTTAAATGCGTTCGAGGTTTATTTGGGCCAAAAGCGAGCGGCATTTTCTCTATCCGAGCGCAATCGTTGAGTTTTTTTTCAATGTTCCCAATATTAGCTTACGAATGATGTTCTAGGAAAATCAAGCGATTCTATTTTATTTAAATGCGTTCGAGGTTTATTTGATAAAGCGAGAAAGCGGCGTTCTACTTATCCGAGGCGCGATCCGTTCGAGTTTTCAATGTTCACCTAATATTACCTTCGAATGATGTTTAGGGAGAAAATCAAGCGATTCTAAAATTTTATTTAAATGCGTTCGAGTTTATTTGGGCCAAAGCGAGAAAGCGGCATTTTCTCTCTATCGAGCCTTGATCCGTTCGAGTTTTTTGTGTTCCTAATAATGGCTTCGAATAGGTATTACAGGAAAATCAAGCGATTCTATTTTATTTAAAATGCACGTTCGGAGTTTATTTGGGCCAAAAGCGAGAAGCGGCATTACTCTCTATCGAGCGCCCAATCCGTTCGAGTTTTTTCAATATTTCCCCTAATATTAGCTTCCGAATGATGATGTTAAGGAGAAAATCAGCGATTCTATTTTATTTAAATGCGTTCGAGTTTATTTGAGGCCAAAGCGAGCTTGGCATTTCTCTCTATCGAGCGCCAATCCGTTCGAGTTTTCAATGTTCCCTAATATTGGCTTCGAATGATGTTCTAGGGAGAAAATCAGCGATTCTATTGTATTACTATTTACGTGCGTTCGAGTTTATTTGGGCCAAAAGCGAGAAAGCGGCATTTTCTCTATCCGAGCACTTAATCCGTTCGAGTTTTTTCAATGTTCCTAATATTGGCTTAGAATGATGTTAGGAGAAAATCGGCGATTCTATTTATTTAAATGCGTTCGAGGTTTATTTGGGCCAAAAGCGGCAGTACCTACTATCGACGCCAATCCGTTTTGAGTTTTTTCAATGTTCCCCTAATAATATTAACTTCACGAATGATGATGTTCTAGGAAAATCAGCGATTATTTACATTTAAATGCGTTCGAGGTTTATTTGGGCCAAAAGCAGAAAGCGGCATTCTCCCTATCGAGCATAATCCGTTCGAGTTTTTTCATTCCTAATATTAGCTTATGAATGATGTTCTACAGGAAAATCAAGCGATTCTGTTATTTTATTTAAATAAATTCGAGTTTATTTGGGCCAAAAGAAAAAGCGAAAACGGCATTTTCTGCCTATCAGGCATAATCCGTTCGAGTTTTTCAATGTTCCCCTAATATTGAATTAGAATGATGTTCTGGGAGAAAATCAAGCGATTCTATTTTATTCCGTGCGTTCGGTTTATTTGGGCCAAAGCGAGAAGCGGCATTTTCTCCTATCCGAGCGCCAATCCGTTCGAGTTTTTTCAATGTTCCCTAATATTAGCTTCACGAATGATGTTCTAGGAGAAAATCAAGATTCTATTTTATTTAAATACGTTCGAGTTTATTTGGGCCAAAGCGAAACTGGCATTTCTCTATCCGGCCTTGATCCGTTCGAGTTTTTTTGATGTTAAATATTGGCTTAGAATGATGTTCTGAGAGAAAATCAAGCGATTCTATTTTTTATTTAAATGCGTTCGAGTTTATTTGGGCCAAAGAAAGCGGCATATTCTCTATCTTGACGCCAATCCCGGATTCGAGTTTTTTTCTAATGTTCCCACTATGCTAAACTACGAATGATGTTCTAGGAAAATCAAGTGATTCTATTTTATTTAAATGCGTTCGAGTTTATTTGGGCCGGAAGCGAGAAAACGGCATTTTCTCTGTCAGAGCATAATCCGTTCGAGTTTTTTCAATGTTCACCTAATATTAAAACTACGAATGTTCTAGGAGAAAATCAAGCGATTCTATTTTATTTAATGCAGTTGAGAGTTTATTTGGGCCAAAGCAGGGAAAGCGGCATTTTCTCTATCCGAGCCTTGATCCGTTAGAGTTCTTTTTCAATGTTCCCCTAATATTAGCTTCGAATGATGATGTTTCTAGGAGAAAATCAAGTGATTCTATTTATTTTATTTCGTCATTTACAAGTTTATTTGGGCCAAAAGCGAGAAAACGGCATATTCTCTATCAAAGGCATAATCCGTTTGGGTTTTTTCAATGTTCCCCACAATATTAGCTTAGAATGATGTTACAGGAGAAAATCAAGTGATTCTATTTTATTTAAAATGCGTTCGAGGTTTATTTGGTAAAAGCAGAGAAAGCGGCATATTCTCTATCCGGCATAATCCGTTCGAGTTTTTTTCAATGTTCCCTAATACTAGCTACGGAATGATGTTCTAGGGAGAAAATCAAGCGATTCTGTTATTTTATTTAAATGGATTGGTTTATTTGGGCCAAAAGCGAGAAAAGCGGCATTTTCTCCCTATCCGACATGATCGTTCGAGTTTTTCAATGTTCCCCTAATATTAGCTTCCGAATGATGTTGAGAAAATCAGCGATTACATTTATTTAAATGCGTTCGGTTTATTTGGGCCAAAAGCGAGAAAAGCGGCATTTTCTCCTATCAGAAACGCGATCCGTTCGAGTTTTTTTCAATGTTCCCCTAATATTGGCTTCCGAATGATGTTCTAGGAGAAAGAAAATCAGGCGATTCTATTTTATTTAAATGCGTTCGGCGTTTGTTGGGCCAAAGCGAGAAGCGGCGTTTTCTCACTATCAGAGCATGTCAGTTAGGAGTTTGATTCGATGTTCCCCTAATATTGGCTTACGAATGATGTTCTAGGAGAAAATCAAGCGATTATTTTTATTTACGTGCGTTCGGAGTTTATTTGGGCCAAAAGCGAGAAAGCGGCATTTCTCCTATCCGAGCAGCGATCCGTTCGAGGTTTTTTTAATGTTGCCTAATATTAGCTTCCGGACTGATGTTACAGGAGAAGAAAATCGGCGATTCTATTTTATTTAAAATGCGTTAAGTTTATTTGGTAAAAGCGAGAAAACGGCATTTCTCCCATCGAGCGCAATCCGTTCGAGTTTTTTTTCAATGTTCCTAATATTGGCTTCTGAATGATGAAACAGGAGAAAATAGCGATTCTATTTTTATTTAAATGCGTTCGAGTTTATTTGGGCCCAAAAGCGAGAAGCGGCATTTTCTCTATCGAGCACTTAATCCCGTTCGAGAGTTTTTTTCAATGTTCCACAATATTGGCTTACGAATGATGTTACAGGAAAATCCAAGCGATTCTATTTTATTTCGTGCGTTCGAGTTTATTTGGGCCAAAAGCGAGAAAACGGCATTTTACCATCGAGCCTTGTCAGGATTCGAGTTTTTTCAATGTTCCCTAATATTGGCTTACGGTGAATGATGTTAGGGAGAAAATCAGCGATTATTTTATTTAAATGCGTTCGAGTTTATTTGGGCCAAAAGCAGCATTTCTCTCAGAAGCAATCCGTTCGGGTTTTTTGTTCCCCTAATATTAGCTTCGAATGATGTTCTAGGAGAAAATAAGCGATTCTATTTTATTTAAATGCGTTCGAGAGGAGTTTATTTGGGCCAAAAGCGAGAAAAAGCGGCATTTTCTCCCTATCGAGCATAATCGTTCGAGTTTTTTCAATGTTCCCTAATATTAGCTTCGAATGATGTTCTAGGGAGAAAATCAAGCGATTCTATTTATTTAAATGCGTTCGAGTTTATTTGGTAAAAGCAGCAGCATTTTCTCTGTCAGAGCATAATCGTTCGAGTTTTTTTCAATGTTCCCTAATATTAGCTTCGAATGATGTTACAGGGAGAAAATCAAGCGATTCTATTTTTATTTAATGCGTTCGAGTTTATTTGGGCAAAAGCGAGAAAGCGGCATTACTACCATCGAGCGCAATCCGTTCGAGTTTTTTCAATGTTCCCCTAATATTGGCTTCACGAATGATGTTCTAGGGAGAAAATCAAGCGATTCTATTTTATTTAAATGCGTTCGGAGTTTATTTGGGCCAAAAGCAGCGGCATTACTCTATCCAGGCATAATCCGTTCGAGTTTTTTCAATGTTTCACAATATTGGCTTCGAATGATGTTACAGGAAAATCAAGCGATTCTATTTTTGGCCCGTGCGTTCGAGTTTATTTGGGCCAAAAGCGAGAAAGCGGCATTTCTCCTATCGAGCATAATCCAGATTCGAGTTTGTTTCAATGTTCCCTAATATTGGCTTATGAATGATGTTAGGGAGAAAATCAAGCGATTCTATTTGTTATTTTATTTAAATGCGTTCGAGTTTATTTGGGCCAAAAGCGAGAAAGCGGCATTTTCTCTCCTATCGAGCGCGCCAATCCGTTCGAGTTTTTCAATGTTCCCTAATATTGATTACGAATGATGTTAGGAGAAAATCAAGCGATTCTATTTATTTACGTGCGTTCGGAGTTTATTTGGTAAAGCGAGGCGGCATTTTCTCCTATCCGAGGCATAATCCGTTCGAGTTTTTCAATGTTCTAATATTGGCTTACGAATGATGATGTTCTAGGAGAAAATCAGCGATTCTATTTTATTTAAATGCGTTAAGTTTATTTGGGCCAAAGCGAGAAAGCGGCATTTCTCTATCAGCCTTGATCCGTTCGAGTTTTCAATGTTCCCAATATTAGCTTCGAATGATGTTTCTAGGAGAAAATCAAGCGATTATTTTTATTTAAATGCGTTAAGTTTATTTGGGCCAAAGCAGCGGCATATTACTCCTATGCGAGCATAATCCGTTAGAGTTTTTTTCAATGTTCCCTAATATTAGCTTACGAATGATGTTCTAGGAGAAAATCAGTGATTACATTTTATTTAAATGCGTTCGAGGTTTATTTGGGCGGAAACGAGCGGCATTTCTCCTATCGAGCGCCCAATCCGTTCGAGTTTTTTTCAATGTTCACCTAATATTGAAACTACGAATGATGTTCTGGGAGAAAATCAAGCGATTACATTTTATTTCATCACGTTCGAGGTTTATTTGGTAAGCAGCGAAGATTTCTCCCTATCGAAGGCGCCAATCCGTTCGAGTTCTTTTTGATGTTCCCCTAATATTAGCTTCGAATGATGTTACAGGAAAATCAAGAGTGATTACATTTTTATTTCGTGCGTTCGAGTTTATTTGTGGGCCAAAGCGAGGAAAAGCGGCGTATTCTCTATCGCGAGCGCAATCCGTTCGAGTTTTTTCAATGTTCCCTAATATTAGCTTCTGAATGATGTTCTAGGAAAATCAGTGATTCTATTTTATTTAAATGGATTCGAGTTTATTTGGGCCAAAAGCGAAAGCGGCATGATACCTATCCAGAGCCTTGATCGGATTCGGGGATTTTTTTCGTGTTCCCCAATGCTTGGCTTACGAATGATGTTCTAGGAAAATCAAGCGATTCTATTTTTATTTAAATGCGTTCGAGTTTATTTGGTACGCTTGAGAAAGCGGCATTTTCTCTATCGAGCGCCAATCCGTTCGAGTTTTTTCAACGTTCCCCTAATGATAGCTTACGAATGATGTTCTAGGGAGAAAATCAAGCGATTCTATTTTATTTAAATGCGTTCGAGTTTATTTGGGCCAAAAGCGAGAAGCGGCATTTTCTCTATCCGAGCGGAATCCGTTCGAGTTTTTCGATGTTCCCCTAATATTAGCTTACGAATGATGATGTTCTAGAGAGGAGAAAATCAAGCGATTCTATTTTATTTAAATGCGTTCGAGTTTATTTGGGCAAAAGCGAGGGAAACGGCATTTTCTCCCTATCCGAGCGGAATCCGTTCTAGTTTTTTTGATGTTCCCCTAATATTAGCTTCACGAATGATGTTCTAGGGAGAAAATCAAGCGATTCTATTTATTTAAATGCGTTCCGAGGTTTATTTGGGCCAAAAGCAGCGGCATTTCTCCCCATCGAGCGCAATCCGTTGGAGTTTTTTTTCAATGTTCACCTAATATTACCTTCGAATGATGTTTAGGAGAAAACCAGCGATTCTATTTACATTTCGTTCGAGTTTATTTGGGCCAAAGCGAGAAAAGCGGCATTTCTCTATCCGAGCATAATCGGATTCGGTTTTTTTCAATGTTCCCCTAATATTAGCTTCGAATGATGTTCTAGGAGAAAATCGGCGATTCTATTTTATTTAAATGCGTTCGAGGTTTATTTGGGCCAAAAGCGAGAAAGCGGCATTTTCTCTATCCGAGCGCGATCCGTTAGAGAGTTTTTTTTTCAATGTTCCCCTAATATTAGCTTCGAATGATGTTCTAGGGGAGAAAATCAGCGATTCTATTTTATTTAATGCGTTGAGAGTTTATTTGGGCCAAAAGCAGCTTGACATTTCTCTATCCGAGCGATCCGTTCGAGTTTTCAATGTTCCCCCCTAATATTTAGCTTACGAGGCCAAATGTTCTAGGAAAATCGGCGATTCTATTTTATTTAAATGCGTTCGAGTTTGTTGAAAAGCAGCTTGGCATTTTCTCACATCGAGCATAATCCGTTCGAGTTTTTTTCAATGTTGCCCTAATATTAGCTTAGAATGATGTTACAGGAGAAAATCAAAGATTACATTTTATTTAAAATGCGTTCGAGTTTTATTTGGGCCAAAGCTTGAGAAAAGCTTGGCGTTTCTCTATCCGGCATAATCCGTTCTAGAGTATTTTTCAATGTTCCCCAATATTAGCTTAGAATGATGTTCTAGGAAAATCAAAGCGATTCTATTTTATTCGTGCGTTCGAGTTTATTTGGGCCAAAAGCGAGAAAGCGGCATTTCTCCTATCGAGAGCATAATCCGTTCGAGTTTTTTCAATGTTCCCAATATTAGCTTCACGAATGATGTTCTAGGGAAAATCAAGCGATTCTATTTTATTTAATGCGTTCGAGGTTTATTTGGGCCAAAGCGAGAAAAGCGGCATTTTCTCCTATCGAGCGCCCAATCCGTTGAGGTTTTCAATGTTCCCCTAATATTAGCTTACGAATGATGTTCTAGGAAAATCAAGCGATTCTATTTACTATTTAAATGCGTTCGAGGTTGTTGGGCCAAAAGCGAGAAAGCGGCATTTTCTCCCTATCGAAGGCAATCCGTTCGGGTTTTTCAATGTTCCCCCTAATATTAGCTTCCGAATGATGTTCTGAGGAAAATGGCGATTCTATTTTATTTCGATGCGTTCGGGTTTATTTGGGCCAAAAGCGAGAAAGCGGCATTTTCTCACTCATCGAGCATAATCCGTTCGAGTTTTTTCAATGTTCCCTAATATTAGCTTCGAATGATGTTCTGGGAGAAAATCAAGCGGAGATTACATTTATTTTATTTAAATGCGTTCGAGTTTATTTGGGCCAAGCAGCGGCATTTCTCCTATCGAGCGCCAATCCGTTGAGGTTTTAATGTTCCTAATATTAGCTTCGAATGATGATACAGGAGAAAATCAAGCGATTCTATTTTAGTTCGTATGTTCGAGTTTATTTGGGCCGAAACGAAAAAACGGCGTTTTCTCTTATCCGAACGTAATCCGTTCGAGTTTTTTTTCAATGTTCCCCTAATATTAGCTTACAAATGATGTTCTAGGAGAAAATCAACCGATTTTATTTTATTTAAATGCGTTCGGGGTTTATTTGGGCCAAAGCTTTGAGAAAGCGGCGTTTTCTCCTATCGAGCGATCGTTCGGGTTTTTTCAATGTTCCTAATATTAGCTTACGAATGATGTTCTAGAAATCAAGCGATTCTATTTTATTTAAAATGCGTTCGAGGTTTATTTGGGCTAAAGCGAGAAAGCGGCATTTTCTCCTATCCGAGCGCAATCCGTTCGAGTTTTTTTAATGTTCCTAATATTAGCTTAGAATGATGTTCTAGGGAGAAAATGGCGATTCTATTTTATTTAAATGCGTTCGAGGTTATTTGGGCCAAAAGCGAAGCGGCATTTTCTCTATCCGAGCGCCAATCCGTTCGAGTTTTTTCAATGTTCCCCCTAATAGTAGCTTCCGAATGATGTTCTAGGAGAAAATCAAAGCGATTCTATTTTTATTTAATGCGTTCGAGTTTATTTGGGCCACTTGGCTTATTTCTCTCCTATCCGAGCATAATCCGTTCGAGTTTTTTTCAATTTCCCCTAATATTAGCTTACGAGAATGATGTTCTGGGAGAAAATCAAGCGATTACATTTTATTTAAATGCGTTAGAGTTTATTTGGTAAAGCGAGAAAGCGGCGTTTTCTCTATCGAGCGCAATCCGTTCGAGTTTTTTCAATGTTCCCCTAATATTGCTTACGAATGATGTTCTAGGAGAAAATCGGCGATTACATTTTATTTAAATGGATTCGAGTTTATTTGGGCCAAAAGCAGAGAAAAGCGGCATTTCTCTATCCGAGCGCAATCCGTTAGGGTTTTTTCAATACCTAATATTGGCTTCACGAATGATGTTCTGGAGAAAATCCAAGCGATTACATTTTATTTAAATGCGTTCGGTTTATTTGGTAAAAGCGAGAAAGCGGCATTTCTCTATCCGAGGCAATCCGTTCGGGTTTTTCAATGTTCCCCTAATATTAGCTTCCGAATGATGTTCTAGGGAAAATCAAGCGATTCTATTTTATTTAATGCGTTCGAGTTTATTTGGGCCAAAAGCAGCGGCATTTCTCCTATCCGAGGCGCAATCCGTTCGAGTTTTCAATGTTCACCCTAATGTACCTTCAGATGATGTTTTAGGAGAAAATCAAGCGATTCTATTTTATTTAAATGCGTTCGAGGTTTATTTTGGGCCAAAAGCGAGAAAACGGCATTTTCTCCTATCGAGCATAATCCGTTCGAGTTTTTCAATGTTCACCTAATATTACCTTCGAATGATGTTTTAGGAGAAAATCAAGCGATTCTATTTATTTAAATGCGTTCGAGTTTATTTGGGCCAAAGCGAGAAGCGGCATTTCTCTCCTATCGAGCATAATCCGTTAGAGTTTTTCAATGTTCCCTAATAGTAGCTTCCGAATGATGTTCTAGGGAGAAAATCAAGCGATTCTATTTTTATTTAAATGCCGTTCGAGAGTTCTTTAGGCCAAAGCGGCGGCATTTCTCTATCCGAACACCAATCCGTTCGAGTTTTTTTCAATGTTCCCTAATATTAGCTTCGAATGATGTTCTAGGAGGAGAAAATCAAGCGATTCTATTTTATTTAAATGCGTTCGAGGTTTATTTGGGCCAAAAGCGAGAAGCGGCATTTTCTCTATCCGAGCGCCAATCCGTTGAGAGTTTTTTCGATGTTACTTAATATTGAAACTAGAATGATGTTCTAGGAGAAAATCAAGCGATTCTATTTTATTCGAGCGTTCGAGTTTATTTGGGCCAAAGCGAGAAAGCGGCATTTTCTCCCTATCCGAGCTTGAAATCCGTTCGAGTTTTTTTCAATGTTCCCTAATATTAGCTTCACGAATGATATTTCTAGGAGAAAATCAAGCGATTCTATTTTATTTATGCGGATTGAGTTTATTTAGGCCAAAGCGAGAAAGCGGCATTTCTCCCTATCGAAGGCAATCACCGTTCAGTTTTTCAATGTTCCCTATTAGCTTCCGAATGATGTTCTAGGAGAAAATCAAGCGATTCTATTTTATTTAAATACGTTCGAGTTTATTTGGGCCAAAGAAAGCAGAAAGCGGCATTTTCTCTATCCGAGCATAATCCGTTGAGTTTTTTCAATGTTCCCCAATATTAGCTTCCGAATGATGTTCTAGGGAGAAAATCAAGCGATTCTATTTTATTTAAATGCGTTCGAGTTTATTTGGGCCAAAGCGAGAAAGCGGCATTTCTCCTATCCGAGCATAATCCGTTCGAGTTTTTTCAATGTTCCCTAATATTATTAGCTTCGAATGATGTTCTAGGAAAATCAAGCGATTCTATTTTATTTAAAATGCGTTCGAGTTTATTTGGGCCAAAAGCAGCGGCGACACTATCTATCCGAGCCTTAATCAGATTCGAGTTTTTTTTTCAATGTTCCCCTAATATTAGCTTAGGAATGATGTTAAGGAGAAAATCGGCGATTATTGTCCCCGTACGTTCGAGGTTTATTTGGGCCAAAGCGAAAGCGGCGTTTTTACTGTCAGAGCCTTGATAAGTTCGGGAGTTTTTTTCAATGTTCCCACCCCAATGACTAGCTTAGATGATGTTACGGGAGAAAATCAGCGATTCTATTTTTATTTAAATGCGTTCGAGTTTATTTGGGCCAGCGAAAAGCGGCATTTCTCCTATCGAGAGCATAATCCGTTCGAGTTTTTTTCATGTTCCCCTAATATTAGCTTCGAATGATGTTACAGGAAAATCAAGCGATTCTATTTTATTTAAATGCGTTCGAGTTTATTTTGGGCCAAAAGCGAGAAAGCGGCATTTTCTCCTATCGAGCATAATCCGTTCGAGTTTTTTCAATGTTCCCCTAATATTAGCTTCCGAATGATGTTCTAGGAAAATCAAGCGATTATTTTATTTCGTGCGTTCGAGTTTATTTGGGCCAGCAGCGGCATTTTCTCCTATCCGAGCATAATCCGTTCGGAGTTTTTTCAATGTTCACGCAATATTGGCTTTACGAATGATGTTCTAGGAGAGAAAATCAAGCGATTCTATTTTATTTAAATGCGTTAGGAGTTTATTTGGGCCAAAAGCGAGAAAGCGGCGTCTTCTCCTATCCGAGCATAATCCGTTCGAGTTTTCAATGTTCCCCTAATATTAGCTTCGAATGATGTTCTGGGAAAATCAAGCGATTCTATTTATTTTATTTAAATGCGTTCGAGGTTTATTTGGGCCAAAAGCGAGAAAAGCGGCATTTCTCCTATCCGAGCGCCAATCCGTTCGAGTTTTTTCAATGTTCCCTAATAGTAGCTTCGAATGATGTTCTGGGAGAAAATCAAGCGATTCTATTTTTATTTAAAATGCGTTCGAGTTTATTTGGTAGCAGCAGCGTTTTTCTACATCGAGGCATAATCCGTTCGAGTTTTTTTCAATGTTCCCCTAATATTGGCTTACGAATGATGTTCTGGAGAAAATCAGCGATTCTATTTTATTTAAAATGCGTTCGAGGTTTATTTGGGCCCAAAAGCGAGAAAGCGGCATTTTTCTACTATCAGAAACTAGCGATAGTTAGAGTTTTCGATGTTCACCATATTAGCTTACGAATGATGTTCTAGGAAAATCAAGCGATTCTATTTTATTTAAATGCGTTCGAGGTTTATTTGGGCCAAAAGCGAGAAAAGCGGCATTTTCTCTTATCCGAGCGCCAATCAGTTGGTTTTTTTCAATGTTCTACACAATATTGGCTTCACCGAATGATGTTACAGGAAAATCAAGCGATTCTATTTATTTAAATGCGTTCGAGTTTATTTTGGGCCAAAGCAGCTTGGCATTTTTCTCTATCCGAAGGCAATCGTTCGGGGTTTTTCAATGTTCCCCTAATATTAGCTTAGAATGATGTTAGGAGAAAATCAAAGCGATTCTATTTTATTTAAATGCGTTCGAGTTTATTTGGGCCAAAAGCGAGAAAGCGGCATTACTATCTATCCGAGCGCCAATCCGTTCGAGTTTTCAATGTTCACCTAATATTACCTTAGAATGATGATGTTTTGGGAGAAAATCGGCGATTATTTTATTTATGCGTTAAATTTTATTTGAGGCCAAAAGCGAGCATTTGCATTTCTCCTATCCGAGCAATCGTTAGAGTTTTTTCAATGTTCACCTAATATTACCTTCGAGAATGATGTTTTAGGAGAAAATCAAGCGATTACATTTATTTTATTTAAATGCGTTCGAGGTTTATTTGGGCCAAAAGCGAGAAAGCGGCATTTTCTCCTATCGAGCGCCAATCCGTTCAGTTTTTTTCAATGTTCCCAATATTAGCTTCGAATGATGTTCTAGGAGAAAATCTGGCGATTCTATTTTATTTAAATGCGTTAAAGGTTTATTTGGGTAAAAGCAGAAGCGGCATTCTCCTATCCGAGCATAATCCGTTGAGTTTTTTTCAATGTTCCCCTAATATTAGCTTCGAATGATGTTCTAGGAGAAAATCAGCGATTCTATTTATTTTTATTTAAATGCGTTCGAGTTTATTTGGGCCAAAGCGAGAAAAGCGGCATTTTCTCTATCCAGGCACCCAATCCCGTTCGGTTTTTTTCAATGTTCCCCTAATATTAGCTTCGAATGATGTTGGAGAAAATCAAGCGATTCTATTTATTCCGAGCGTTGATTTATTTACAGGCCAAAGCGAGAAAAGCGGCATTTCTCCTATCCGAGGCATAATCCGTTCGGAGTTTTTTTTTTCAATGTTCCCCTAATATTGGCTTACGAGACTGATGTTCTAGGAGAAAATCAAGCGATTCTATTTTATTTAAATGCGTTCGAGTTTATTTGGGCCAAAGCGAAAACGGCATTTCCTCTCCTATCAGAAGGCAATCCGTTCGAGTTTTTCAATGTTCCCTAATATTAGCTTCGAATGATGTTCTAGGAGAAAATCAGATTCTATTTTATTTAAATGCGTTCGAGGTTTATTTGGGCCAAAAGCAAGCATTTTCTCCTATCCGAGCATAATCCGTTCGAGTTTTTTCAATGTTCCCTAATGGCTAGCTTCCGAATGATGTTCTAGGAGAAAATCAAAGCGATTCTATTTATTTAAAATGCCGTTCGAGTTATTTGGGTAGCAGAGAAAGCGGCATTTTCTCCTATCGAGCATAATCCGTTCAGGTTTTTTTCAATGTTCCCCTAATAGCTTCGAATGATGTTCTAGGAGAAAATCAAGCGATTCTATTTTATTTAAATGCGTTCAGTATTTGGGCCAAAGCGAGAAGCGGCATTTCTCTCCTATCCGAGGCATAATCGTTAGGGGAGTTTTTCAATGTTCCCTAATATTGAAACTACGAATGATGTTCTAGGAGAAAATCAAGCGATTCTATTTTATTTAAATGGATTCGGAGTTTATTTGGGCCAAAGCGAGAGAAGCGGCATTTTCTCTCTATCACGAGACGCAATCCGTTGAGGTTTTTTCAATGTTCCCTAATATTGGCTGAATGATGTTCTAGGGGAGGAGAGAAAATCAAGCGATTCTATTTTATTTAAATGCGTTCGGAGGTTTATTTGGGCCAAAGCAGAGCGGCATTTTCTCTATCCGAGCACTTAATCCGTTCGGTTTTTTCAATGTTCCCCTAATATTAGCTTATGAATGATGTTCTAGGGAAAATCAGCGATTCTATTTATTTAAATGCGTTCGAGTTTATTTGGCCAAAAGCGAAAAGCGGCATTTCTCTATCCGAGCATAATCCGTTCGAGTTTTTTTTAATGTTCCCCTAATATTAGCTTAAAAATGATGTTCTAGGAGAAAATCAAGCGATTCTATTTTATTTAAATGCGTTGGAGTTTATTTGATTTAAGCAGCCGGCATTCTCTCCCCATCGAGGCATGATCCGTTAGAGTTCTTTTCAATGTTCCCCTAATATTAGCTTCGAATGATGTTACAGGGAGAAAATCAAGTGATTCTATTTTTATTTAAATGCGTTGGGAGGTTTATTTGGGCCAAAGCAGAGAGAAAAGCGGCATTTTTCTCTATCGAGAGGCATAAATCCTAGTTGAGTTTTTTTCAATGTTCCCCTAATATTAGCTTCTGGAATGATGTTACAAGGGAGAAAATCAGCGTCATTTTATTTAAAATGCGTTCGAGTTTATTTGGTAAAAGCGAAAGCGGCATTTTCTCCTATCGAGCGCAATCCGTTGAGTTTTTTTCAATGTTCCTAATATTGAAAACTACGAATGATATTGCAGGGAAAATCAGCTGATTCTATTTATTTAAATGCGTTCGAGTTTATTTGGGCCAAAGCGAGCGGCATTTTCTCTCTATCGAGCGCCAATCCGTTCGAGGTTTTTTCAATGTTCCCCTAATATTAGCTTAGGAATGATGTTACGAGGAAAATCAGCGATTATTTTTATTTCGTGCGTTCGAGGTTTATTTGGGCCAAAAGCAGCAGCATTTTCTCCCTATCCGAGCATAATCCGTTCGAGTTTTTTTTCAATGTTCCCTAATATTAGATTACGAATGATATGTTGGGAGAAAATCAGCGATTACATTTTTATTTAAATGCGTTCGAGTTTGTTGGTAAGCAGCTTGGCGTTTCTACTATCAAAGGCATAATCCGTTGGGGTTTTCTTGATTCCCCTAATATTAGCTTCGAATGATGTTCTAGGGAGAAAATCAAGCGATTCTATTTTATTTAAATGCGTTCGAGGTTTATTTGGTAAAGCGAGCATTTCTCCTATCCGAGCGCCAATCCGTTCGAGGTTTTCAATGATGTTCCTAATATTAGCTTCCGAATGATGTTCTAGGAGAAAATCAAGCGATTATTTATTTAAATGCGTTCGGTTTATTTGGGCCAAAAGCGAGAAACGGCATTTCTCTCCTATCCGAGCGCCAATCCGTTCGAGTTTTTTCATGTTCCTAATATTAGCTTCAGAATGATGTTCTAGGGAGAAAATCAGCGATTCTATTTTATTTAAATGGATTAGAGTTTATTTGGGCCAAAAGCAGCGGCATTTTCTATCCGAGCATAATCCGTTCGAGTTTTTTTCAATGTTCCCCCTAATATTGAAACTACGAATGATGTTCTAGGAGAAAATCAGCGATTCTATTTTATTTAAATGCGTTCGAGGTTTATTTGGGCCAAAGCGAGCGACGTTTTTATACCTCAGAGCAATCAGTTCGAGGTTTTTTTGATGTTCCCCTAATATTAGCTTCTGAATGATGATGTTCTAGGGAGAAAATCCAGCGATTCTTTATTTCGTACGTTCGGTGTTGGGCCAAAGCAGAGAAAAGCGGCATTTTCTCTCCTATCGAGCATAATCCAGGTTGGGGTTTTTTCAATGTTCCCCTAATATTAGCTTATGAATGATACAGGAAAATCAAAAGCGTTCTATTTTTATTTAAATACGTTCGGTTTATTTGGGCCAAAAGCTTGAGAAAAGCGGCGATACCTATCGAAGCATAATCCGATTCGAGTTTTTTACAAAATGTTCCCCCAATATTAAGATTCACGAATGATGTTACAGGAGAAAATCAAGCGATTATTTAAATGCGTTCGGTTTATTTGGGCCAAAGCGAGAAAGCGGCATTTCTCCTATAAAGAGCGCAATCCGTTCGAGTTTTTTTCCATGTTCCCCAATATTAGCTTCTGAATGATGTTAAGGAGAAAATCAGCGATTACATTGTTATTTTATTTAAATGCGTTCGAGTTTATTTGGGCCAAAAGCGAGAAAGCGGCATTTCTCTATCGGCGCAATCCGTTCGAGTTTTTTTCAATGTTCCCTAATATTGGCTTCTGAATGATGTTCTAGGAGAAATCAAGCGATTCTATTTTATTTAAATGCGTTCGAGAGGTTTATTTGGGCCAAAAGCGAGGAAAGCGGCATATTCTCTATCGGCATAATCCATTAGAGTTTTTTTTTCAATGTTCCTAATATTAGCTTCTGAATGATGTTCTAGGAGAAAATCAAGTGATTCTATTTTTTATTTAAATGCGTTCGAGGTTTATTTGGGCCAAAGCAGCGGCATATTCTCCTATCGAGCATAATCCGTTCGGAGGTTTTTCAATGTTCCCTAATGCAGCTTACGAGAATGATGTTCTAGGGAAAATCAAGCGATTCTATTTTATTTAAATGCGTTCGAGTTTATTTGGGCCAAAAGCAGAGAAGCGGCATTTTCTCCTATCGAGCAGCGATCGTTCGAGTTTTCAACGTTCCCAATATTGGCTTACGAATGATGTTCTAGGAGAAAATCGGCGATTACATTTTATTTACGTGCGTTCGGAGTTTATTTGGGCCAAAAGCGAGAGAGCAGCATTTTCTCCCTATCGAGCGGAATCCCGTTCGAGTTTTTTCGATGTTCCACACAATATTAGCTAGAATGATGTTCTAAGAGAGAAAATAATGAATTTCTATTTTATTTATGCAGTTCGAGTTTATTTGGGCCAAAAGCAGAAAACGGCATTTCTCCTATCCGAGCGGAATCGTTCTAGTTTTTTCGATGTTCCCTAATATTAGCTTCTGAATGATGTTTGGGAAAATCAAAAGCGATTCTATTTTATTTAATGCGTTAAAAGCAGCGGCATTTCTCTATCGAAGCATGATCCGTTCGAGTTCTTTTTCAATGTTCCCCTAATATTAGCTTCGAATGATGTTCTAGGGAGAAAATCAAAGTGATTCTATTTTATTTAAATGCGTTAAGTTTATTTGGGCCAAAAGCGAGAAAGCGGCGTATGCGAGGCATAATCCGTTCGGGATTTTTCAATATTTCCCCTAATATTGGCTTACGAATGATGTTCTAGGAGAAAATCAAAACGATTCTATTTTATTTAAATGCGTTCGAGTTTATTTGGGCCAAAGCAGCGGCATATTCTCTCTATCCGAGCGCCAATCCGTTGAGTTTTTTCAATGTTCTAATACTAGCTACGAATGATGTTCTAGGAGAAAATCAAGCGATTACATTTTATTTAAATGCGTTCGAGTTTATTTGGGCCAAAAGCGAGAAAACTGACATTTTCTCCTATCGAGCGCTTGATCCGTTCGAGGTTTTTCAACGTTCCCTAATATTGAAACTACGAATGATGTTCTAGAATCAAGCGATTCTATTATTTAAATGCGTTCGAGTTTGTTGGGCTAAAGCGAGAGAGCGGCATTTTCTCCTATCGAGCGGAATCACCGATTTTTTCGATGTTCCCTAATATTGGCTTCTGAATGATGTTCTAGGGAGAAAATCAAGCGATTCTATTTATTTATTTAAATGGATTTAGAGTTTATTTGGGCCAAAAGCAGAAGCGGCGTTCTCTGGCGACGGAATCGGGTTCTAGTTTTTTTCATTCCCCTAATATTAGCTTCGAATGATGTTAGGAGAAAATCAAAGCGATTCTATTTATTTATTTAAATACGTTCGAGTTTATTTGGTAAAGCGAAGCGGCATTTCTCTATCCGAGCGCCAATCCGTTGAGTTCTTTTCAATGTTCCTAATATTAGCTTCGAATGATGTTCTAGGGGAGAAAATCAAGTGATTACATTTTATTTAAATACGTTCGAGTTTATTTGGGCCAAAAGCGAGAAAAGCGGCATATTCTCACCATGCGAGGCACTTAATCAGATTAGAGTTTTTCAATGTTCCTAATATTAGCTTCTGAATGATGTTCTGGGAAAATCAAAGTGATTCTATTTTATTTAAATGGATTCGAGTTATTTGGGCAAAAGCAGAAAAGCGGCATATTACTCTATCGAGCGATCCGTTCGAGTTTTTTTCAATGTTCCCCTGTCTTGGCTTAGAATGAGTGTTCACAAGGGAGAAAATAATTTATTTGATACGTTCGAGTTTATTTGGGCCAAAAGCGAGAAAACGGCATTTTCTCTATCTGAGGCATAATCCGTTCGAGTTTTTTCACGTTCCCTAATATTAGCTTACGAGAATGATGTTACGGGGAGAAAATCAAGCGATTCTATTTATTTTATTTAAATGCGTTCGAGGTTTATTTGGGCCAAAAGCGAAGCGGCATTTTCTCCTATCGAGCGGAATCCGTTCGAGTTTTTCGATGTTCCCCTAATATTAGCTTACGAATGATGTTCTAGGAGAAAATCAGCGATTCTATTTTATTTAAATGCGGATTAGAGTTTATTTGGGCTAAAAGCGAGGAAAACGGCATTTTCTCTATCAGAGCGGAATCCGTTCTAGTTTTTTTTTCGATGTTCACAATATTAACTACGAATGATGTTCTAGGAGGAAAATCAAGCGATTCTATTTTATTTAAATGCGTTCGAGTTTATTTGGGCCAAAAGCGAGAAGCGGCATTTTCTCTATCCGAGCATAATCCGTTAGGTTTTTCAATGTTCCTAATATTAGCTTACGAATGATGTTCTAGGAGAAAATCCAAGTGATTCTATTTTTTATTTAAATGCGTTCGGTTTATTTGGGCCGAGCAGCTTCGGCATTTCTCCCTATCGAGAGGCACTTGTCGTTAAAGGTTTTTCAATGTTCACCTAATAGCTTCACAGTGTATTACAGGAGAAAATAAGCGATTATTTTATTTAAATGCGTTCGAGTTTATTTGGGCCAAAAGCGAAAGCGGCATTTTCTCCTATCGAGCATAATCCGTTCGGAGTTCTTTCAATGTTCCCCTAATATTGGCTTACGAATGATGTTAGGAGAAAATCGGCGATTATTTTATTGTGCGTTCGAGTTTATTTGGGCCAAAAGCGAGAAAGCGGCGTTTCTACTATCCGAGCATAATCCGTTAGAGTTCTTTTTCAATGTTCCCCTAATATTAGCTTCGAATGATGTTCTAGGGAGAAAATCAAGTGATTATTTTATTTAAATGCGTTCGAGTTTATTTGGGCCAAAAGCGAGAAAAGCGGCGTGATACTGCATGCGACGCCAATCCGTTCGAGTTTTTTTCAATGTTCCCCTATTATTGGCTTCACAGAATGATGTTAGGAGAAAATCAGTGATTCTATTTTATTTCCCGTGCGTTCGGTTATTTGGGCCAAAGCGAGAAAGCGGCATATTCTCCTATCCGAGCGCCAATCCGTTCGAGGTTTTTCAATGTTCCCCTAATGCAGCTTACGAATGATGTTCTAGGAGAAAATCAAGCGGTGTTTTTATTTGTCGTTCCGGTTTATTTGGGCCAAAGCGAGAAAAGCGGCATTTTCTCCTATCGAGCCTTGATCCGTTCGGAGTTTTTTTCAACGTTCCCGCATATTGGCTTACAGTGATGTTCTGGAGAAAATCAAGCGATTCTATTTTATTTAAATGCGTTCGGGTTTATTTGGGCCCGCTTGAGAGAAGCGGCATTTTCTCTATCAAGGCAGGAATCGTTCGAGTTTTTGATGTTCCCCCTAATATTAGCTTCACGAATGATGTTACAGGGAAAATCAAAGCGATTCTATTTTATTTAAATACGTTCGAGTTTATTTGGAGGCCGCTTGAGAGAAGCGGCATTTCTCTATCGAGCGAGGAATCCGTTCTGAATTTTTTCGATGTTCCCCTAATATTAGCTTCTGAATGATGTTCTAGGGAGAAAATCAAGCGATTCTATTTTATTTAATGCGTTCGAGTTTATTTGGGCCATGAAAGCGGCATTCTCTATCCGAGAGCGCCAATCCGTTCGAGGTTTTTTTTTCAATGTTCCCCTATGAATATTGAAAGCTTCACGAATGATGTTAAGGAAAATCAAGTGATTCTATTTTATTTCGTGCGTTCGAGTTTTATTTGGGCGGAAAAAGCATTTTCTCCCCTATCGAGCATAATCCGTTCGGAGTTTTTTTCAATGTTCACCTAATATTGGCTTAGAATGATATTTGAGAAAATCAAGCGATTCTATTTTATTTAAATGCGTTCGAGTTTACATTTGGGCCCAAAAGCGAGAAAAGCGGCATTTTCTCATCGAGGCATGATCCGTTCGAGTTCTTTTTTCAATGTTCCCCTAATAAGTAGCTTACGAATGATGTTCTAGGAGAAAATCAAGCGATTATTTTATTTAAATGCGTTCGAGGTTTATTTGGGCCAAAAGCGAAGCGGCATTTTCTCTATCCGAGGCATAATCCGTTCAGTTCTTTCAATGTTCCCCTAATATTAGCTTCGAATGATGTTCTGAAAAATCAAGTGATTCTATTTTATTTAAATGCGTTCGAGGTTTATTTGGGCAGCGAGAAAAGCGGCATGATACTCTATCGCGAGAAACGCCAATCCGTTGAGTTTTTTTCAATGTTCCCTAATAATATTGAAAAGCTTCACGAATGATGTTTCACCAAGGAAAATCAAAGTGATTCTATTTTATTTAAATGCGTTCGAGGTTTATTTGAGGCCAAAAGCAGAAAGCGGCATATTCTCCTATCCGAGAGCGCCAATCCGTTGGGTTTTTTTCAATGTTCTAATACTGGCTACGAATGATGTTCTGAGGAGAAAATCAAGCGATTCTATTTATTTTATTTAAATGCGTTCGGTTTATTTGGGCCAAAGCGAGAAAGCGGCATTTTCTCTATCCGAGCCTTGATCGTTCGAGTTTTTTTCAACGTTCCCTAATATTGAAAACTACGAATGATGTTCTAGGAAAATCAAGCGATTCTATTTTATTTAAATGCGTTCGAGTTTATTTGGGTAAAAGCGAGAGCGGCATTTTCTCCTATCCGGAATCCGTTCGGGATTTTTCGATGTTCCCTAATATTAACTACGAATGATGTTCTAGGGAGAAAATCAAGCGATTCTATTTTATTTAAAATGCGTTCGAGGTTTATTTAGGCCAAAACGAGAGAGAAGCGGCATTTTCTCTATCGAGCGGAATCCGTTCTAGTTTTTTGATGTTCCCCCTAATATTAGCTTACGAATGATGTTAGGGAAAATCAAGCGATTATTTTATTTAAATGCGTTCGAGTTTATTTGGGCCAAAAGCGAGAAAAGCGGCATTCTCCTATCGAGCCTTGATCCGTTCGGGTTCTTTCAATGTTCCCCCTAATATTAGCTTCGAATGATGTTCTAGGAGAAAATCAAGTGATTACATTTGCACATTTCGTCGTTCGAGGTTTATTTGAAAGGTAAAGCAGAAAGCGGCGTATTACATCTGTAATCAGATTCGAGTTTTTTTCAATGTTCCTAATGGCCAGCTTACGAATGATGTTCTGGGAAAATCAGTGATTACATTTTATTTAAATGCGTTCGAGTTTATTTGGGCAAAGCGAGAAAAGCAGCATATTCTCTATCCGAGCGCCAATCGTTCGAGTTTTTTTTTAATGTTCCCTAATCGCAGCTTACGAATGATGTTACAGGGAGAAATCAAAAGCGATTCTATTTTATTTAAATGCGTTAAAGTTATTTTGGGCCCAAAAGCGAGAAAAGCGACATTTTCTCCCTATCGAGCCGCAATCGTTAGAGTTTTTCAACGTTCCCCTAATATTAACTACGAATGATGTTCTAGGGAGAAAATCAAGCGATTCTATTTATTTAGTCGTTCGAGTTTATTTGGGCCAAAGCGAAGGCATTTTCTCTATCGAGCGGAATCGTTCGAGTTTTCGATGTTCCACAATATTGAAAACTACGAATGATGTTCTAGGAAAATCAAGCGATTCTATTTTATTACGTGCGTTCTGAGTTTGTGGGCCAAAAGCGAGAGAGCGGCATTTCCTATCAAAACGGAATCAGTTCTAGTTTTCGATGTTCCCAATATTGAAAACTGAGGTGATGTTCTAGGAGAAAATCAGCGATTATTTATTTAAATGCGTTCGAGGTTTATTTGGTAAAGCGAGGAAAAGCGGCATTTCTCTATCGAGGCATAATCCGTTCGAGTTTTTTTCAATGTTCCCCTAATATTAGCTTCACGAATGATGTTCTAGGAGAGAAAAGTAAAGTGATTATTTTATTTAAATGCCGTTAGAGTTTATTTGGGCGAGAGCAGAAACTGACATTTTCTCCTATCCGAGCACTTAATCGGATTCGAGTTTTTTTCAATGTTCACCTAATATTAACTACGAATGATGTTCCAGGAGAAAATCAAGCGATTCTATTTATTTCGTGCGTTCGAGTTTATTTGGGCCAAAGCAGCTTGGCATTTTCTCCTATCGAGCGCCATCCGTTGAGTTCTTTCAATGTTCCCCAATATTAGCTTAGAATGATGTTCTAGGAGAAAATCAAGTGATTCTATTTTATTTAAATGCGTTCGAGTTTATTTTGGGCCAAAAGCGAGCGGCATATTCTCTATCTTGACATGTCAGGTTGAGTTTTTTGATATTCACTTTTAATATTGAGCACACGAATGATAATTACAGGAGAAAATCAAAGTGATTCTATTTTATTTACGTGCGTTCGAGTTTATTTGGGCCAAAAGCAGGAAAAAAGCGGCATGATACTCCCTATCCGAGCGCAATCCGTTCGAGAGTTTTTTTCAATGTTCCCCCTAATACTAGCTTCACGAATGATGTTCTAGGAAAATCAAGCGATTCTATTTTATTTAAATGCGTTCGAGGTTTATTTGGGCCAAAAGCGAGAAAGCGGCATTTTCTCCTATCGAGCATAATCCGTTCGAGTTTCAATTCCCCTAATATTAGCTTACGAATGATGTTCTAGGAGAAAAATCAGCGATTCTATTTTATTTAAATGCGTTCGAGTTTATTTAGGCCAAAAGCGAGAAGCGGCATTTTCTCTCCCTATCAGAGCAGGTCCGTTCGATTTTTTTACCGATGTTCCTAATATTGGCTACGAATGATGTTCTAGGGAGAAAATCATGGCGATTACATTTTATTTAAATGCGTTCGAGTTTATTTGGGCCAAAAGCGAGAGCGGCATTTTCTCCTATCCGAGCGAGGAATCCGTTCTAGTTTTTCGATGTTCCCTATTAACTACGAATGATAACAGGGAGAAAATCAAGCGATTACATTTTATTTAGATGCGTTCGAGGTTTATTTGGGCCCAAAGCGAGAAGCGGCATTTTCTCACATCGAGCATAATCCGTTAGAGTTTTCCATGTTCCTGTATTAGCTTACGAGGCCGATGTTACAGGAAAATCAAGCGATTCTGACATTTTTATTTACAAATGCGTTGAGGTTTATTTGGGCCAAAAGCGAGAAAAGCGGCATTTTCTCTCTCTATCCGAGCGATCCGTTCGAGTTTTTTTAATGTTCCCACAATATTAGCTTAAGAATGATGTTACAGGGAGAAAATCAAGCGATTCTATTTTATTTAAAATGCGTTCGAGAGGTTTATTTGGGCCAAAAGCGAGAGAGAGCGGCATTCTCACATCGAGCGGAATCGGATTTCTAGTTTTTCGATGTTCGCAATATTGAAACTACGAATGATGTTACAGGAGAAAATCCAAAAGCACGATTCTATTTTATTTACCGTGCGTTCAGGTTTATTTGGGCCAAAGCGAGGCTTGACATTTTCTCCTATCGAGCACATGTCCGGATTTAGGAGTTTTTTTCAATGTTCCCCAATATTAGCTTATGAATGATGTTACAGGAAAATCAAGCGATTCTATTTTATTTAAATGCGTTCGGAGTTTATTTGGGCCAAAAGCGAGAAAAGCGGCATGATACTCTATCTGAAAGGCATAATCCGTTCGAGTTTTTTTCAATGTTCCCCTAATATTAGCTTGAATGATGTTCTAGGAGAAAATCAAGCGATTCTATTTTATTTAAAATGCGTTCGAGTTTATTTGGGCCCAAAAGCGAGAAGCGGCATTTTCTCCTATCCGAGCATAATCCGTTCGAGTTTTTCAATGTTCCCCAAATATTAGCTTATGATGATGTTCTAGGAAAAAACAAGCGATTACATTTTATTTCGTACGTTCAGTTTATTTGGGCCAAAAGCAGCTTGACATTTTCTCTATCCAGCATAATCCGTTCGAGTTTTTTTTTCAACCCAATGTTCCCCCAATATTAGCTTGAATGATGTTCTGGAAAATCAAGCGATTACATTTTATTTAGATGGATTCGAGTTTATTTGGGCCAAAAGCGAGAAGCGGCATATTCTCACATAAGGCATAAATCCGTTCGAGTTTTTTTCAATGTTCCCAATATTGGCTTACGAATGATGTTCTGGAGAAAATCAAGTGATTGTTGTTTATTTTATTTAAATGCGTTCGAGTTTATTTAGACTGAAAGCAGCTTGACATTTTCTCTATCGAGCAGCAATCGGTTCGAGTTTTTTCAATGTTCACCTAATATTAACTACGAATGATACAGGAGAAAATCAAGCGATTATTTTTATTTAAATGCGTTCGAGGTTTATTTGGGCCAAAAGCGAGAAAGCGGCGTTTTACTATCGAGCATGTCAGGTTCGAGTTTTTCCATGTTCCTAATATTGAACTACAGATGATACATGGGAAAATCAAGCGATTCTATTTTTATTTCGTCGTTCGAGTTTATTTGGGCCAAAGCGAGCGGCATTTTCTCCCTATCGAGCGCAATCGTTGAGTTTTTTTTTCAATGTTCCCTAATAATGGCTTAAGAATGATGTTACAGGGAGAAAATCAAGCGATTCTATTTTATTTAAATGGATTCGAGTTTATTTGGGCCAAAGCGAGAAAACGGCATATTCTATCCGAGCGCCAATCCGTTCGAGTTTTTTTCAATGTTCTATCTTGAAAACTTCACGAATGATGTTCACAGGAAAATCAAGCGATTACATTTTATTTAAATGCGTTCGAGGTTTATTTGGGCCCAAAGCAGGAAAACGGCATTTTCTCTATCCGAGCATAATCCGTTCGAGTTTTTTCGATGTTCTGCGCTAATATTGAAACTACGAATGATGTTCTAGGAGAAAATCAGCGTTACATTTTATTTATGCGTTCGAGTTTATTTGGGCCAAAAGCGAAGAGCGGCATTTTCTCTGTCGAGAGCGAGGAATCCGTTCGAGTTTTTCGATTTTCCCCTAATATTGGCTTCACGAATGATGTTACGAGGAAAATCAGCGATTACAGCTATTTAAAATGCGTTCGAGGTTTGTTTGGGCCGCTTGAGAAAAGCGGCGTATTCACCATCTGAAGCGCCAATCCGTTCGAGTTTTTTTCAATGTTCCCCTAATATTAGCTTCACGAATGATGTTCTAGGAGAAAATCAAAGTGATTACATTTTTATTTAAATGCGTTCGAGTTTATTTGGGCCAAAGCGAGAAAGCGGCATTTTCTCCTATCGGCGCCAATCCGTTCGGGAGTTTTTTCAATGTTCACTAATATTAGCTTACGAATGATGTTCAGGGAGAAAATCAAGCGATTCTATTTTATTTAAATGCGTTCCCCCGAGGTTTATTTGGTAAAGCGAAAGCAGCGTTCTACTATCAGAGGCATGAAATCCGTTAGGAGTTTTTTCCATGTTCCTGACAATATTGGCTTACGAATGTTCTAGGAGAAAATCAAGCGATTATTTTATTTAAATGCGTTCGAGGTTATTTGGGCAAAGCAGAAAGCGGCATTTTCTCTATCCGAGCGCTTAATCCGTTCGAGTTTTTTTGTGTTAAAACAATATTGAAAGCTTAAGAATGATGTTCTAGGGAGAAAATCAAAGCGATTCTATTTTATTTTAAATGCGTTGAGGTTTATTTGGGCCAAAGCGAGAAAGCGGCATATTATATATATCGAGCATGATAAAAGTTTAGGAGTTTTTTTGATGTTACTGTCTTGCCCAACTACGAATGATGTTCTAGGGAAAATCAAGCGATTATTTTATTTAAATACGTTCGAGTTTATTTGGGCCAAAGCGAGGAAGAGCGGCATTTTCTCCATCGAGCATGTCCGGATTCGAGTTTTTCGATGTTCCCCAATATTAGCTTACGAATGATGTTCTAGGAGAAAATAGCGATTCGATACCCATTTAAATGCGTTGAGTTTATTTGGGCTGGCTTGAGAGAGCGGCATTTTTACCTACTGTAGAGCGGAATCCGTTCGAGTTTTTTCGATGTTCCCTAATATTGGCTTCTGAATGATGTTCTAGGAAAATCAAGCGATTCTATTTTATTTAAAATGCGTTCGAGTTTATTTGGGCCAAAAAGCGAGAAGCGGCGTCTACTATCTTGAGCATAATCCGTTCAGTTTTTTAATGTTCCCCTAATATTAGCTTCTGAATGATGTTCTAGGGAGAAAATCAAGTGATTCTATTTATTTAAATGGATTCGAGTTTATTTGGGCCAAAAGCGAGAAAAGCGGCGTTTACTGTCAGAGCATAATCCGTTCGGGTTTTTCAATGTTCACCTAATATTGGCTTCACGAATGATGTTCTAGGAGAAAATCAAGCGATTCTATTTTATTTAAATGCGTTCGAGTTTATTTGGGCCAAAAGCGAGGCGGCGTTTTCTCTGTCCGAGCGCCAATCCGTTCGAGAGTTTTTTCCATGTTCCTAATATTGGCTTACGAATGATGACACAGGAGAAAATCAAGCGATTCTATTTTATTTAAATGCGTTCGAAGTTTATTTGGGCCAAAAGCGAGAAAGCGGCATTTCTCTTTATCCGAGCCTTGATCCGTTCGAGTTTTTTCAATGTTCCCCTAATATTAGCTTAAGAATGATGTTACAGGAAAATCAAGCGATTCTATTTTATTTAAATGCGTTCGAGTTTATTTGGGCCAAAAGGGAAGCGGCATATTCTCCTATCGAGCATAATCCGTTCGAGTTTTTCAATGTTCCCCTAATACTAGCTTCACGAATGATGTTTTAGGAGAAAATCAAGCGATTCTATTTTATTTAAATGCGTTCGAGGTTTATTTGGGCCAAAAGCGAAACGGCATTTCTCATATCCGAACTTAATCCGTTCGAGTTTTTTTCGATGTTCCCCTAATATTAGCTTCACGAATGATGTTAGGAAAATCAAGCGATTCTATTTTATTTAAAATGCGTTCGAGTTTATTTGGGCCAAAAGCGAGAGAGCGGCATTTCTCTATCCAGGGCGGAATCCGTTCGAGTTTTTCGATGTTCCCCTAATATTGTAGCTTACGGAGATGAGTGTTACAGGGAGAAAATCAGCGATTATTTTATTTAAATGCGTTCGAGTTTGGCCCCAGGCCAGCAGAGCGGCATTTTCTCCTATCCGAGCGCCCAATCCCGTTAGAGTTTTTTCCATGTTCCCAATATTGAAGCTTCTACGAATGATGTTACAGGAAAATCAAGCGATTCTATTTTATTTAAATAGATTCGAGTTTATTTGGGCCAAAGCGAGAAAACGGCATTTCTACTATCCAGAGCATGATCCAGGTTCGAGGTTTTTTTCAATGTTCCCTAATA